>WEKY01027025.1:80429-93950 GCA_013390045.1 Picathartes gymnocephalus | reverse complement strand
AACACCAAAAAAACCCAACAAACCACAACACCAAACAAACAAACAAAAAAAAACCCCCTTCCCAACGCTTCCCTTTTAGAAATCTACAGGTGCAGAATGCAGTCAGATAATCTTAACAATAGATCATTCCTTAACACTTCAGAGGAAGCAAAGGAAACCAAAGATTCCTGTCAACATGCTTGCAGAGAAAAAATTGCCTACCATCGTATTTGGCAATCACATCAACTCTGCTTCTGTTCTGTGCAGTGATTATTTTGAAAAGCTATATAAGGACAGGGTATTGTTCGGGGACCAAAGTATATGAGGCTATTCTTGGGATGAAATGTCCCTGGGACTAAGAATGATCGTGAGCTCAATTTCCTACTTGTGCCGCTGACTCATGGAAGGAACTCATACAACTGAACTTTGCTGTGTTTTAGTATTCCTCTCCTCATCCGTAAGCTGCCCCACAAACAAAACCTAAAATCTTGCCTTAAACACAGCAAGGTTCAGCCAATAACTAAATTTATCATAAAATAAACATAAAAAACCCGCAAGTATAAAATTGTAAGAAACTAACTGGAGACAAGTATTACTTTTACTTTGAATCCCGGAGGAGCTGGGTTTACTACAAGTGGGAAAGCAGCATCCTTCCTTGAATGGCTCTTCATCAGCCACTTTGTGACAGACACAAGGAAAATTGCACAAGTTTGTGCTATTCACAATGGATACTGAAAGGAAGAAATGGCAGGCTTTGGGTAAGGACTGGGCAAGGATGTTTGGAAAAGCAAGAAACTGATTCCAATGTTACCCTGAATTTTCCTCCATCTTTTCCTTTGCTTAGAAATCATTTTACATCGATACACCAACTTCCACCAGCAGCCTGGTTCCTTCTATTCTCGTATTTTAAAAAGATACCAAAATGGAAGAAGGCAGTGCTTGAAGAATTCAAAATTTCATTTCATCTTTTGAAACTGATTATCAGCTGTCAGTGCTTTTATAGCAATTTTATAGGTATTTACTGCTCAATTTGTACAAAAACAGAGAATTAACTTAATATACAACAGCTTAGTAAAGAAAGTGGAATATAAACACAAAGGAAGGAAGAAGGCCAGGGTTTCTGCCAATCTATAACTCTACAAACTGATGAATCTGTCTACTCACTGCTCTTTCATTTGTGAACTGGCATGCACTGTGCCACCAACATCTCTTAAGCAAAGTTCTATCCAAGGATTATGTTTTGCTCTTTGCTAAACAAGTGCTCCATACAGCAGCAACCATGAGCAGCTCTTGTCAGCTGGGCTTTTGGCTTTACAGTCCAAGTTTTGAAAATTTCATTACCTCCACTTCTGTCCAAGGGGCATTTATCCACACAGATAAATGTCTCAAGGTACTCCTAAACCATTTTAATTTCTTTCCTCCCTAGTTCTCCAGTATATGAGGTAAAAAATATAACCATGAAATAAAAACCTAGGGAGTGCTGGCAGGAGTAAGGAGTAACAAAGGAAATACAGTCTGCATAAAGCAAAATATGAGTCATCAAAAATAAAGAGGTGTGTTGACAAGCTAAAGATTTAATAATTTTGCCCATAATTATTATCTCTAATTACTTATGCAGAAGGATAGAGGTTACAAAAAAAACCCTCTCTAGAAGGCTACTCTGAAAGAAATTTGCATAAAACTGATCTGAATATTTACAAGTACAAATACTTTGTGAAGGACAGTCAATCCTATAACACTTTAAGTAGCAACATAAATTAAGAGCTAACAGACTTATTGATTTTACTACCAAGACTTTCAATGGACCTACTAGATCATCCTTACAAAATACATGATTTAACATCCTCTATCTAATACGTATAGAGATTTAAAAACAGAGCTGGACACTGGCTATTTACTTTTATTTGCTATTTTTTTAACAGTCAGTTGCCTTTGCACTATGGTTCCACTCATCAGGATGAACACACTGTTTGCTTCCTCCATCCTCCTCCCATAGACATCTTTATCTACAATGGTCCAATATAATTTAACTGTACACTGCTTTAAGTTTAAAGCCTAATATGTGTATGCATAAATTAAACTGAAGTTGTCACAGAATTCCCCAGGAAAAACAATAAACTCCATCTTTGAAAAGCTGAATTAATTTACTGAATACACAGATACATAAAACTTGTTTAAAAAAATGAATGAATTAATGTGAAATGTGGAAGACTGAGCTGGCATCCTTTCACCATCTTCCAAAGCCTTCTCCAAGTGGAAGGAATATTCAAAACAACACTTGGCCAACATAAGCAGTCTTAAAGACAGAGGTGTGCGTGGTTGGTAAAATTTCCAGTACCTGATTAGGCCAGTAAACACCTTGAATTGCACTGCAAAGTGAGGTCACTACTATTATTCATACTATCCGTGTACTGGAAGTATAACCGATACTACCAAAAGGTGTTACTATTTCCCCATATAACCTCGTAATTCTTGTAAGGATCCCTTGGTTTGAAGATTATTTGCACCATAGATAGAGCACATCTGTGCCAGGCCGAGCAAAGCTGCGTGCAGAAGGGACCCTTCTACACGGACCAACTCAAGTGACTCCAGAAGGGGTAAGAGGCTGAATTTGGCACAAATCCTGCCACAGCCAACGCAGCAGCCCAAAGGCCAGGGAGGGCACAAGGAGGTACTGATGCGGCTAAATGCTTATCCACCTGACAGCAATCGAGCATGAGCAAAGGAGAGTGGTTTAGCTCTGTCATGCTTCAGCTAGTTTGCTGTCATGCAAAAACTCAGGAAACTCAGTGGTCTGAGGTGCTAATACCAACAAAGCACATGTGCCATGCTGCGCTCCAAGCAATCTTCTTCCTGTGCAGCTCTGCCTCCCATCTGAACAGCAAACAACTCATTATGCTTCACCTCACTGCTTTGCAACAACACAGAAATACTCCAGAACATGTACTCAGGCTGCTTCTTCCAGGATTTTTTATTCAGACTATTATCTCACCTTAAAACATGCTGTTATGATGTTTTCTAAGTAAAATAAGCTAAAAAGAGACGCATGACCATTCTTAGCGACAGGCAACAAAGCACTTTAAACTCAAAACCTGATGAATTTTACAACAGAACAGTTTTTCATGAAGACAAATCTTTCTGATTGTTTGAGACTGAATCCAAAATTTTTCAGGGCTACTGCTCATCACACTCAATGACTGTGGAAAAAATCTGCAACACAATTTAGCTATTTCTCAAAGCAAGACTGGTAAATACTTCTTTCTGACATTAAGGACTTTTGGCAAACTAATATCCGTATGTGTCTTTTTCCATTTACATAATTCTCAAGTACCTAAATCCATTTCTGGTATTTAACAGGAAATGGCCTTTGGATCATAAGTGTCTCTCAGTACTCTTGGTGAGACTGACACAAGTTGGGCTGGCTAAATGATGACACTGAGGGAAATCTTATCCAAGACGGCCCAAAAGAGAATTCGAAATTCTCATAAAGAAAGATGAGCTGTTTGATTCAAGAGCAAAGATGACAGAAACTAGAGAAGGGAGATGGAAAGAAATAGATGGCAATATTGTACTCAGAGAAACTTTTATATTTTAAAAGTATGAAAACGCAGAGCAGCATAGGAAAGCCCATGAGAAAAAGCCAACACTTTTAGAGAAAAATTTGAACAGCATGAAAAAATTAAACTATAAGGAGATGTATTAAACACCAGGAACAAATGTATCTATTTTGCAGTTGCTATCTAAGTGAACATCTCTCCTATACATTCAGGCCTAGCCAGGCAACAGAGCCATGGAATAAAAAAATCTCATACTATCTTTAGAGACAATCAAAATGTACAAATCCAAAGGGGATCAACCATGGCCATTCACAGAATCTTATTCCTGGAAATTCTGTTGAGATCTTACCTTTTCAGTTATGATTTTCTTTTTGCTTGTATGAGTCGTAAAAAGTACAGTAGTATTTTTACTGATCAGATCTTCTAATGCAGATAAGGGACCTGAACAGAAGTTTTAAAATAGCATGCATTTTCTTGTATTAGGAGTGTACAGAAAGTATCAAAACTGCTGTATTTTTAAAAGTGCAGTAAGTGCTTAGTACCTGCTGTGTCACAGGATTTCCACTGACTGCGAGTCAACAAGCTGTCCCTGCATTCCTAAGAGACTGGCCAAGAAGGAATTTTCCTGGCTGAGTTGCTTCTGAGACTTGATCAAGAGAAAATACTGAGCTGCACATTTTACCCTAGAACTCAACTTCAGAAAAAGTCCTTGGGTTTTACTTTTTGAGCCTCTTGTGCATCATTACTTCTATTTATTTGTTCAGTAGCAGTGGTAGGAGCCTCTCAACAAAAGCAGAGTTCTTTTACAAAAACTAACCCTCTTCATCCCATGTAGCTTCATGTCAAAAGTACCATCATTAAATGAGTAGAGAAACTCTCCAACTCTACACTTTAACAAATATATTTTTTCACAGACCTTCAAATATATAAGAATTTTGACCCTAAGTCCTGAAATCAGACTCCATGTAGGCAGATACTCTCATTACAGCATTCTAAGCACTGTCACTAAAGCATTCTAAGAGCTTTTTCAGACCACATGAAAACATGTTATTTTTTCAAAATGGAAATCCAAGGGAGAGCTATGTAACCCATCAAAATACAATAATCAGCCTTCAAACCACATCTCAAGTTATTGAATTCCTATCAAGCATATAATAAAAATTTCCATTTCCTCAGATGCACACTAATCAAATCCACCTGAAATCATTCACTGAAAATGATCTAAACATTACTTAGAGCTGAGATGCAGCTTGTTTGCAACATTCAAGTAACAGAAATCTGTGTCCCATAGCTAAGCAGTATCACACAAATGCATATGGCACAGAAATAAACAAAATAAGATATATGAAGTACTGAAACTGTATGTGGGTCACAGAATAATCATTGGGGTTTTATTTACTGAGAGAATGTACAGTGACTTTCACTGAAAGAAGAAAACTACCATCTCTGTCCAAAACAGTAAACAACCTACCCTATTCCCTTTCACATACATCCTGAGGCACTCAGTCGCCTGTCCTCCTGCATATGAGGAGCACATCTAAACTCTTTAAATCCAGATGCATTGCTGCCACATTGAGTTAGTTACCTTATCTGTACAGAATAGCAGGAAGAGAAAAATAAAATCCTTGGTTCTCAAATGCCACCTGAAATGATGCTATATGTACTTACAACCCTTGAGGATCAGGTCAGAGCATATCCAACAGGACAGTTAAGAATAATCTGGCATCAATGGAATACAGCACAGATCTCAGTCAAAGTCTAACAGATTTTACAAGAAGATGTGTGATTTCACACTAACTGGAAAAAAAGTAGAACTGGCTGAAATATTTTCATCGCTAATTTAGACAGTAAAAGGAGACACTAAACCCACAAGAATATAGCTAGACAGACAGGCATGTCTTTCATGAAAACAGAGGCAGAATCTTTGCCTTCAGGAAGTACTGATGTCAAATCTCCAAACAGAAGCTGTCCATACAAATCAAATTAAAGCATTTTGTTTCTTCACTCTTTATCTCCCATGAAAAGCAAAGGAAGAGAACAGAATGAAAAAGATTGAGAAGTTCTTTGCAAAAAGTGACTTGTCTTTTTTTGGTCTAAAGTACAGTAACCAATGAAGAAATTTATACCCTGATCTGCTGATTGATTTTTTCACCCTTTGAACATTAATAAGCTTACAGTATTTCAGTGACTACATTCACAAATATGGGTCATCACCTACTGCCTTCAACCAGTGGTGGTATTCTCATGTAGGGAGAATTTAATATGAGAGATAATCAAATACTTTAAAGAAAGCTACACAGTCACAACCTAGAAAGGATGGTCTGGCATGAATAAATAATTGAAGTTAGAAAAACTGGAAGCAGAGGGCAGGCATTAATGGTTTGTGCTTGCAGTGGAGGGAAGCACCCTCGCACTTATTTGATACATTCACGAGAAAGCAGCAAGCAGCAAGAAAACCAAGTTTGCTGATTACATGAAGCTATTCAAAGGCTGTAAGGCTGACAGATGACTGCACAACAAAAATGGCAGATGAAGTTCAATATACATGAAGGTGGAATTATGTATTTGGACAAATAATCTTGACCTGATGAACAAAACAGCAGGCACCGAGCTGTCCACCTTCACTCAGAAGCAAAGTTTCGAATTATGATGGGTAATTCTATGACAATATCTACTCAGTACTCATCAGCAATAAAAACCCAGATCAAATATTATGAATTATTAGCAAAAGAGAGGAAAAAAAGCAGAAAACAATTATGCCACCATAAAGAAGCAAACTCATACAAGAGATAAGAACAGAGACATAAAAGCAAGGTTACCAGATGTAAGAAATGGCTACAAACTGAGGAGGAACTCAGTATGGTGGGACTCTTCATGCTGGATGAGTAACCACAGAGGAACTCTGATAGAGATATACAAATTGCAAGTGGCATAAGGAAGATGGATGAGGACTGACTGTAACTAGAGCATTTAGTGAAGGTGACGGGAAGCAAGCTCAAAAAAATCCCTGATCCACAGAAGTTGTTGCCTAAGGATACTGAGGAGGCAAGTTTAAATAGGTTTGAGGGGAAGCTGGGAAAACACCAGGAAGAGCTGCTTCACTGAAGGTTACTAGAGTAACAAAGCACAACAGGTTCAGGAAATCCCTCAGCTAAAAATGGCCAAAGGCTGAGAGAGTACTAGGAAAACGTACTAAAATATACATGCTTGCCCCATTTATTCTTCCTTAGGTATCTCCTTATGCTCACCACAGAAAACAACGACTATAATGATTCAGATCAGGTTCTGCCTTAAAAACAAGACACACAGTACTTAAGAACTAAAGAACATGGCTCATAGGGTACCCGCAAAGCTCTTAGGTTAACTTATTTCACTCATACAATTTGATTGCAAAGAACTTTTAATACATGATCACTCAAATTAATTTTGGATACCTTGGTGAATGGAAGAATCCCTACAGTTGACAATCATTCTTTTTCATGCCCTAACTGAGATTAAAAAGCTGAAGTTGTCCAAATCACAGCCTGTATCATGAGTGTGGCTACGTGTTCCACCAGGAGAGCGGCCTGGCAAAGTCTGGCAGTGGGAAAGGGCAGGTGGTGGAGCAGCACTGCATGAAGCAAAGATTGAGAGAATACCAGGGTTGATCAGGAGCAGAGCCCTGTTCTGTGCTTTCACATGATAGCTGCAACAAGAACCTAGAAGGGTACTTGCCAACACTGGAGAAGTGAGTAGTATTAAGAGGGCTGGTGGTGAAGTTGAATCACAGATAATCAGCTTCAACAGTGAAAGCCAAGTAAGAAAGCATTCCTAAAATTAGATGAAGAGGCTCATAGAGGGCAAGTGTCCAAAGAGGATCAGAAAGGGTTACTACTCCACAGCTGCAGTGCAAACTTCCAAATTCTGAGCACCAATGTCTGTTTTACTCACTGCTAAATTTTATCACATGCAGGCCATTAAAACAATACATATGAATAGAATCACAACTGGACACAAAATACACTAAAATTCCTTCTGGTAAAAATAGTTTTTAAGGCATGAAGGTTCTAGGAGTCACGCCCTAGGAGTTTACACCCCTGAGACAACACTTGTGCAGTTTTGCCTAGCAAGACAGTTCACTTTGCTACTTGCAAAAGTAAACACTTTATGCGATTATGGATTCCTGGAACAATCCATCAGCCTCTGAAAACAAATTGCTTTGAAACAGGAATGTAAACCTAAAGACAATACTGTTCTTCTCTTAAACACCAAAGCATTCCAGCTCTTGCTTCCAAAGCAAGTAAGAGCAGGAGACAGAAATTGACACAAACAAAAATCTCTGGATACGAAGACAACCAGCTGCAAATTTCTAATCACTCTTTTTTTTCATGAATCATCCTTAAAATCACTGCACTAAATATCCTCACCACCTGAAAATACTTATATTAAGATTACATGAAATTATACTATCTTTAGTGCGGTTTAGTTTGTGGACCCAACACTTCAATTTTTCTAATTACCTGAATGCTGTAGCTACATTAAATATATAAATATACTCTTAAGAGCCATTGGGCTAAAATATTAACACTCAAAAACATATTGGCACTTCTGTTTTTACAGATCAGCCATCTTGGGATAGGAAAGGAGCATTAACTACCAAAGTATACCATGTATTTAATCACCCTTTGATACTGTGAATAATAAGATGAGTGTTTAGATCTGAAGGGAAACAGAACTGGAAAAATAAAGCTGCATTCTTTCCGCCTCTTGGAAGCTCAGAGCACCAGCTACCAGGTAGCCTGCTGAGGTTTGGCACAGTTTGAAATACCCTTGACAAAGAGCTTCACTTGGTGTGGCATCTTTGGTGTTGGAAACCCTGTCACCCATACCAGCAGTTTTCATCCCACGTAAGAGACATCTGACATGAAGTGGATGACAAATACTATTGCTGTAATAAGCCATATCTGAGTTACTACAAAAAATACTTGTGATCAATAGCTATTGTTTGGTCTTACAGTTAAACAAATTACAAAGCCTCAATCTGCTGGTGACTGAAATAGGACCATTACCAAAAAAAGAACTATTACTAACTACAAGAGAGAATACTGGAGAAGCTTGTACAAGCAACTTGAAAAACATCTCAATCTCTATCAGCAAAAAGACAGAGTTCTTGCAAGTTTTTGTGCCCCAAGTCCCCACACAGCCTCCCCTGTCTCTGGACAGCTTCCCAGAAAAAGCAACGTCCTGTACACCAGTTTCCACCAGAAGTCCCACAGTACTCCTTCACTCCTCCTATTCCCTAATGGCTAAAAGTAAATTTTTCATCTGGCTCCCAGAGAAGAGAAAGGAAAGACTGTGAGAGACAGACAGGAAAGGGGAAACAGAGAAGGCAAAGGCCGAATAGCTATCCTGGAGCTTCTTGCTTCCCACCCACCAAGCCACATTCCACAGGCTCACAAGGGAGAGACCCCTCTGTAGTACAGAAGATACAGTAGTATCTGACATGGAGCATTCTCTTACAGAATGTTCATCCATGGAAAAGACTGACGAAAAACATGAAATATCCAGTGTGTTGCACTTATGTGCTCATATCACTTTAAAGCCCACTGGATCACAGTAAACATTTAGGAACAGAAAGGCCCTTACTCTATGTTAATATCCTGAACACAAAAATTCCCCAAGACTTCTCTGAGAGCTTGAGGATTAAAAGGCCTGGCTAGTATGTCATAGTGACTCATTGCTTAAATCCAGAATATTGAAAGATAAACTAGCCAGAAGAAACTTGACTTTTGCCGTAAGTGATGTTAATTAAAAGGTCAAGAGATCTAGAGGAAGTACTGAGAGAAAAACCACAGAAGGAGGAAATGAGCAGGACATTAAAAAATGTATTTTTTAAAAGGTAGGGATTAAAGGAGGATAAAATAAAACACTTTGAAAGCTGAAAATGAGGCAAAGATGAAAAGGTAAAAATAAGAAGTGCAAAATTTATGTCTCTAATTCTTCCTTCAGAACTTTATAGTTCACATTTTCCTCCAGGTTTAGTCACCTTAATTGCACATATGATTCACAGCAGGCTCACTTGCTAGTAACAGAAGATTCATGATTAAGAAGGTACAGTAAGTTTTGATTTCAATAGCTAAGACCTCAGTATATCTGGAAAAATTATTTCAGTCAAAACGGACAAGTATGTGAAGAATAACTCTCAATTTGATTTTTCCATTTCTTGCTTCTTCTACAGTCTGGCTGCAAAGAGCCTAGTAATAACAGCAACAATGTACTAACACTGAGCAGTTCATCAACATCTCACACTAGCTGTACATAACTCTCTTAGGAGAATATGAAAGCTATTTCTTTCCAAAAGCAAGCCCTTAGTATATGTTAGGAACAGTATAAATAATTTTGGATTCAGACTGTGCTAGGCAGCAGTTTCAACTTGTAATATTACTCAAAGAATCACAACTGTGGAAATAAGAAAATGTTTTTAAAGTACTTAATTCTGAAGAGTCTGCTGCAACTTCCCTTAAATGTTTTTAATAGTATGTTTAAGGAAAATGCCACTGGAAAAACATAGCTTCTTTTAGAAGAAAGGGCAATGCTAAATAAATCATTTCTTATCTAAACTCTCAGCTCACTTAATGGTAAATTTGCATGACGACGAAGCGATAGGAATGTGTTCAAGGGGAGAATTGTTCCTCCTGCAGACCAAAGTTGAGCCCCCAGCTGATAAGTTTAATCAGTCAAAATGGAGAACAGTAACACTGCAGAGGACCTCTGAAACAGGCGTGACCCTCTGGGCAGGTGCTGAGAGGTCACAGACATTTTGCTGCAGGCTGGGGATTTGAGCGTGTTATGTGCTGTTCTAGCTTTCCACACTTGTGCCTCTGCAAATTAACCACCAAGTGTAAAACATCAATTCCAACTCTGTACAGCTTCACGGACGTAGGTGCTGCTTCTCTGTGGCTCAGGGCCAACATGGTTAATGCCATGATCCTACACCACCATTTCATCATCATACAGCCCACAGTCAACCCCTCTAAAATGGGTATTTAGACACTTAATGTTATTTTTATCATCAAGGCTGGGGATGGAGGGAGGGAGCTGGAGCAGGAGATCCTGGAAGCATTCAATAAAAACATCCACCCCATTTGTACATGGGAAACATGAGCTTTCAAGCTGTACTGAAGTAATTTCACAGTGAATCCACAGAACTCAATGGATTCTGCTGTAAACAAGTCTTGGCTGAAAACAATGTTCATCCCACTACAAATCTGGTGCTATATTCAGATGGCCTAAATTCTACCTAGCCTGCTGTGTGCTTATTTTTGAAAATTCCTCAAAGGAAGGCCCACTGAGAAGCTACAACAACATTAAAAAACAAAAAAATAAAAGGAACACACAGCACTAAATGCCTTCGATATAAAATTATGTTTTTTCCCCAGGTAAAGGGATTGTTTAGAAAAAAGACTTTCCCTAGACTTAAAAAATAATGAAATCATATACATATATGCTTTGCTTCAAGAATTATTTTATCAGAACACATTATTTTAATCTTAGATGGATACTATCTCACAAACCTACAGAACTGCAAATATGTCCACTTAGGATAAACCAGAAATCTACCTCTGCTTGCTCTACAACTTTCTCTGTTAAAACAAGCCCAGCCTAATAATTTTTGTTTAAAAACTGAAGATTTGAAAAAGTTTTGGATCAAATAGTTGTCAGGTAAACACCAGAAAGAAGCTTTTATAAAACTTATAAAACTTGACTTACAGCTGACACCATTCTGTGACACCATAAAGTTGAGACCCTTTTTACCTGCAAATTCAGGAAAATCTTGAGATAATGGAAAGGCACGGAAGATAAATCACCATACGACTTGCTGTAATAGGGCTTACAAACACCAGTATGTGTCATTGAAGCATTAGTCCAAAGGCAATTACTCAACATTTCTCAGACTGCAAGGATTTACTCCCAGGTCCAGAACTTAAAGTGACACTTTTTTAATAGGAGCCACAAGACCAGGAAGTCCCACAGGTTAGATGTTAACAAACGCTTCATCTTCAGCACTAAGAGAATGTGCCTTGTATCCATGAGTTAATTTGAACTAGTTATTGTATTATAAATTCCTAATCCAAACAGAGATCTCTAATTCTAATGAGCTGAACTGTGAGGCAACCTCAGGCAAGGGTTATGCTGATTTTGTCTAACAAAGAATTTCTTTGCAGGTACCCTGCCTCTGACAGAGTTTTACGTGAAGCAAGTATATCACATCAACTTTCCATCAGCTCATTAGCATCTCCCACCGCCTCTCTCAACAGTCAAGCCATCTATGTAGATTCAAACAAAACCAGAAATCCTCTTTTCATAGAGGGCTACAGCCTGCAGCAGCCAGCACTATCGACTGAAATCTTGCTCCAGTTGCACAACAAGGATCAAAAGGAGAGAGGTTACAAGAAGTATTACTCCACAGTTTATTATCTGTCTTCTGACAACAAGTAATAAATCCTTTTCCTAATTACTAATCCTTAACTACTGACTTTTATAATGATTAGCTTCCACTATAATACAATGAAAGAGAAGGTCTCTCTAAAGATAGCGACAGGAATGCCAAAAACCAAGACCAAAAATATTTCCTCAATTTAACAATTCCTCATCTAAAGCTTCACTATTCATACAGGTTTCCTGGGATTAGTTTTCTCCATGTCTGAAGAAGTTTCAGTGAGGGGAGAGGTATGGCTTCCTGAAATCCCTTCAGAATAAGTGTGTTTGTTCTGGAATACCCTTGGGGCACTTACTGCCCCTGGTGCACCATCATTCACCCTCTGGAGACAGTGCAGCTTGGCAAAACATCTCTTCAACAGAGAACAAAAGACCTGATATTAGTTATCCTTCATTACACAGGACAAGGTGATCCTTTTATTACAAAATTCATACAAACCATAATACCAAGAATATATGCAATATATGGTGGGATTTACCTGAAACCCATGTCATAAAAACAGCGCACTGTTTCTGCATGGTAAATGTCACATTAGCACATAACATAACAAAAATAACATTCTCCTCTATTCCTAACTTTATATTATCTGCCTAGTCTACCACATTCACCTCTGCCCTTTGGTATTTTCTTTAGATTACTTGCGGTAATTTTAACATTTATTCAGCTAACTTGAAAGGTATTTTTCAGCTACAAGTAGGAGTGAGGTAAGTATCAGTTATCTATATAACTAATGAACTAGTTCTGTCCTGTATGCCCTTTGGTACCAGAGGGCATTGAGATACACACGTGAAAATATATGTATTTATATGTAATTAGCAGTTAGCTTAAAAGGTGGGTGCATGGGTTGAAATCGATGACCTTAGAGGTCTTTTGCAACCTAAACCATTCTGTGTTTCTGGCCACTTCCTCTCCAACACTGTAAACCAAACTGAAGTGGACATTTGTTTGTTAAGACTCTCAGACTCCAGACACATTTTGAGTGTTGCTCACGCTCTCAGTTGCAATTAAGACTTCTTAGGTGCATGACGTTAAAATCAGACACCAATAATACATTTACATACCACGCATCAGATTACACATTTTGTCCCCGCAGGAATGAAAGGCTTTCCCTTGCACTAACCGTAAACTAGTCGCAGGCTCTGTGCAAGCAAAGCCCCTCAAAGAAAAGGCAGGATCCGGCAGCAGATCCATTGCTGCTACTGCCTGCCTCAAGCAGGGTCACAGCTTGGGCAGTGCTCCTCACACAGGGAGAACAACTCGCTCCAGTTAAACCCTCAATTCCACAAGGTCTTTGCTCCTTCATTTGCAAAAAGACTATTATTGGGTTGATGAGCCTCTGTGCTGCAACATGTTGCAAGACAGTAAAAATTTGTTTTAACTAGGGTGTTAAAATGAACAGTTTGAACAGTATTTGCTATATCCTACAGCAGATACATGGCCAGTGTTCCCCTCCCCGACTGAAAGAGAAAAGTGAAGGCAAAGATACATTTTTAACAGGAGTTCAAA
>WEKY01027025.1:32706-74854 GCA_013390045.1 Picathartes gymnocephalus | reverse complement strand
AAAAAAAAAAAAAAAGTGGATGAAATATTCTGGGAATATTTAGCCATACTCCAAGTTTTAGAATGCCTTTGAAAAGCCTTCCACAGAAGCTGAACTATATTAGACACAATTAAAACTGTATATTACTGTATTTCCTTTGAGCTGAATACATGTTATAGTTAAAGTATCAAAGATGACCTTCCGAATTAGTCCAGAGTTGCTTCACATCCAGAGCTCACAGTTCTTACCCAGAACATCTGAGCCTCAGTGATTGTTGCCTAAAAAATTTTCAAGCATGTTTTTCTTTGTTTACTATTCATTAAGTACATATTTACAAACACTACTACAAAGTAATACAACTTTTCAGAATGAAAATTTATCAATATTAAAACCCTAAATTCTAGCTATGTCTATCTCTACAAACACAGTTTTCTTTCCAGGAAAGATTAAATAGTTAAAAATGCTTTAAAATTACTACATATTTTTTTCCTATGTGAAATATTTCAAGTTGAAGATCTTTGCTTTCATTTTAGCCAAATTAAATGGAAAATTAAGAAAGACTGTAGAGAGCATATAATGCCACAGGATACTCATCTCATTAAATCTGTTAAACAATTAATCCAAGTTAGGTTAATCACTTTTAAAACTCAAGTAAAGCTACCAAAGGACTATTGCAACTGCTTAAAAACAGATTAAAATTACTGCAGCAAAAACCTGCCAAATAATATCAAACATTGGAACTTTACTCTTTTGACATAACATCAGTTCATGGTTCAGGTATTTTTATGACTACAGGAGGAAAGGCAGAAGAAAAGTCAACACAGTCATGGCTGGTTTAAACACACTACTGAAAAGGCTTAATTTATTTCTACTATCACTGTTTTTCAGAAATGGTACCTTGGCACAACTTGTTCCTTGCCTGCATCTGTTTTGGTGTATTTTGGGGCTGGCAAATAAATTGTCATAAACCAAGCACACCCCAAACACTAAAATCATACCATAAACAAAGAATTAGTTTTTACCTAGAACATTAAAATTTTTTTTATTAGCATTAGAAAGCTTCCTAGATGTGTGAGAGCTTAGAGGTCATTTTTTGACTACATAGCCAAAATTTGGCTAAAATAAATGAATGCTTGTTTCAGTTAATAAGGACGCTTTTGAGGATAAGGGGATTCCTAAAAATACTCTGTAAAGTTTGTGTTTGATTTTTTTTTCCTTCCAAATGATAAATAGAAGTATGAGACTGTAGGAAGACAAGACTGATTTCAAAACTGGATTTCCAACTGTGCAATCACATTTCCTGAAGTAATATTCTGAGTGTCAGAAAATTCATTTGACACAAATTTTTAAGAACTAATACTTGCCAGCTTTAAATCATTAAAGATAAAAAAAATACAGTAGTATGATCACTCTTAAAATGTTTTATTACGCATTAACTGTAAGACTTTGTTTCAGTAAATTTCTTCATATACAAATAAGTCGAGACAGTAAAAACATCAGGCTACTGGCAACACTTTCAATAATAATCTATGAACAGAGAAAGAAACAATGAAAACCTCTTACTTCAGTGCTTAGCAAGAAGTATGTGAAAACTACCAACATCCAAAGCATCAAAGAATCACATATTTGTTTGCAGCGAAAACTACTACAGGTTGATTAAATTTGATTAATATGCAAACATTCAAGAAAATCCTGGCAAACATTTATCACAGTAACAAGGTAATATCAAGTAAAGCAACAATTTCCAGCACATTCACCATTTTCTGATAGTAGGTTCTATCAGTAATCCTTTCGTTTCTTTTGCTACTGTACATCTCCAATGCCACTTGCATCTGGAACTTTGCACTACATAGAAAACAGCATGGATGTTCCTTGGATCTGAACTGAACCTCTTACAGGATAACAAGTACTGCAAGCTGGCCACAGAAATGTCACAGCAGCAGCTTTTGCCATGATGTGGAAAGTCTGACAAATCCAAAACCATTTTTGTAACTGTTAGGTTATTTCACAATATGTTAAGATCATTATGACATTTCTTGGGTACTTCACATGGTTACTTTAATAGATACAGTTTTCTTTCCCACAAATAACTTGCCCTTGCCTCCCCATCCTTTTTTTTTTCCTGATTGTACATCTCAGAAGTTCACAGTGCTGCTCCTCTGTTCCTGGGAGTCCCTCAGAAACATCACCTACCAGTTCCTTTGTTTATTAATTTGCTGCATGCAAGGAAAATGGAGTATTTTCTTTCTGAACACTTACTTTCCCTAAAATTATCAAGTCCATTACTTAGGGCAGTAGCAAGCATTTTCTCTAAGGAACAAATACAAGGTCTGGAGTTCTATTTTGCCTGCTTCTAATACAGTGTTTGACATTTTCATACCTTGAGATGGGGCTTAGTTTTCATTCCAAATAACATCTCTAGACACAGAAAGATGTCAGCTTCATCTCACTTTTGGCGGCAATTCATTTTTGAGAAATGATTAAATATCAAGGGATTTTAACTGTGATTTTTAAAAAAACACCTATCAGTAATTCAAAACTTCATCCTTGTAATAAATTAGTTCAGAATTTTTACAAGAAGAGAACAGAGAAGGCAAAGGGCTGTCTAATAAATAGGTCCAATCTTTTTGTTTATGATGATGATGATTACTATAACAAACCCTATTTCAGAATTAATCTGGTAGAAAGATGGAAGCTAGCTTATTTGATTTTTTTATTCATGACACTCTTTTTGGGTTTTTTTAAGCTATTCTGTCTAGTAGTTAATTCGATTAATTTTTGTATTAAACCAAATGAGAGCTCTTTCTTCCTCATTCTAATAATTTTCAAGAATTATTAATCTTTTACTTGCTCCTCTAAAAGCTTAAAATCATTTGCGTTGTGACCAGTAAGCACATACACAAGATGTACACTGGTGACACTGTTGCCCAGAAAATTAAAAATCCAAATCACACAAAAATAGATCCTCCTACACAAACATTTAAATGCATTTCTTTAGAAGACAGTTTAGTGACTGGTCATGATATATGTGAGAAGATGCACTTCTCTGAAACACTGAAAGTTTTCACTCTCTGCATGTACCACATTTGTCAGTAGTATCAGAAAAGTTTTCCTTGCCCATATTTAGGCACACTATTTTAGATTAATTTTGCAGATTGATCTTTCCCTTTGGTGTAAAAAAGATGAAATATTTCATGATAAAGCTCCTAGTAATACCAGGAGAAATAATATGTACCAACTGTCCATGACTATATAAACACAGAGAGTAGTATCAAAAGTACCACAAAGTTTAACTGTTAGGCAACTTGAGGTTCCCCTTCCAGAAGCAAGTATCACTGTTGGAGAAAAATGAGTTGGAAAACTGAATTTCAAGGCACTGCCTGAAATGGGAGAGAAATGCGAGAGAACACTCCTCAACAGCCAGCAGCAGCAACATTGTCTGTGAGCTGCAATGCTGAAAGTGGACTCCTGCAAAGACAGCTTTTATAACCCCAGTGTTACATCCCCCCACAGTCAATCAGCAAAGGTAAAGATCCAGTCCTGCACTCAGGCATCACAACAATTGCATTTCAGAACATACTGTACAACTCCTTAGGTTTCAGATGACTGTAGTAAAAAATGCACCTCCTAGCAGTTGGAGTGCCTTCTGTTTCTCCTACGGCCTTACCTGGTAACTCCTGAGGGATCTCCAAATAAAAGACACACACCGATACTCATGTTCTTCTGCCATTTGGCTAAGCAATTAATGAGACAAGGCTGTTCTTTGGACTACATCTCAGAGGTCTATACACAATTCCACTATTTCAAATGCAAGGTGAACATTACAGATCCTCCCAGAAGCACCTGCCCAGCTCTATTTAGGTTACAACAGTACTCAACTTAAACAAGACTTTTATAGAAGCTTTGTGTAAGTTAAGGTCATTTTTCCCTTTCTAACACAACTACATCAGAAAACAAAAAGTCAGCCTAAATTAAAGCAGGGCTCAAGAAAGGATAGAATTTTTCAGCCACTTCTGAAGTTACTCATCTAAAATTAATAGTAAGGAAAGCTGTTTCAATTGCTTCAACAGTGTAGCACAGCAGATCTGACCAGATTCCTGCTCCTTCAAGACACAAAAAGGATGGCCTCTGAAACTCACCTGGCATTCATTAAGCTCTTTGTGACTATCAAACTCCTGACTGAACTGATGTTGATGTGAAATCTTGAGAAATGTCTCACTCAGACTAACAAAATTAATGGCTGCTTAACTTCACCACTATTCTTTTAATTTTCCCACTAACAGCTATCCTCCAGCAAATACCCTGAATAAAAGCTGTTATTGCAAAGAACTCGGACACTACACTGTGATCAGTTTTAGTAATGCCATAGTAGAATTTAATACTTTAATATTCAGTCAGGAATAAGGCAAGTAGGCAGAAAGAAGTTTCAGATTATACAATGTATAGGTAAAATAAAAAAACCCAAATTATTCTGAATTTATTAGGAAATATTGGAGTTATGTAAATAGTGTGCATTAACATATAATCCTGAATATTATACAAATGAAAATTGCATCCAAATGCATGTATACAAAAGGGGCCCTGAGGTATTTTATCATGCCAATCCTCAGAATAAAAGTCTCATCTCCTGAAAGAAGTGGGACATATTTCCAATCTTTTTTACTAAATTCATAAGGACAACCAAAGTAGTTATGCTTGCTTTTCTTAAAGTCTAAATTCTTGGTATCATAACTTCAGTGGTTCTAACACTTTTCAAAGCTCTCATTCTAGCACCTAGTCTGTGAAGTAAAGAGCAATAACAGAGTTTGCTGGACTGTATTTGTGGAACTGGAACATAAATAGAATAGAGAAGTATTTCAACTACATTACAGGTTATACTATAATCATCAAAAAGATAAAATATCGCACTAAAAGGAAAAAAATTACTGCCATTGCCTTGAATGTCACTTGAGTGTGTTGAGCTCAAGACCACCTCTTTATATAACCTCATGGCTGAGTTTTAAGTAAATACTGATCCTGAAATTGTGTCCTTTCCACAGAGAGAGACCAAAATAATGTAATTTTTCTCTTTTTTCAATATTAGTGTCTTTAGTATTTTGAAGCATTAGTATAATATTGAAGAAATCCTAACAAGGCAGACCACTGTACTTAAGAGACCCAGTTTGGCTCTTCCATTTAGTGCACGGGCTTCAAGTCATGGATTTAACTCATATTCCTCACATAACAGTACACCTTTGGTTTATCACACAGAACCACAGTATCACAGCAAATGCAGAGTTGGGAGGGACCCATCTGAACTCTGTCAGGCTGGTGTTGTGGACTTCCCCGGGGAGCCTGTTCCCCAACCACCCTCTGGGTGAAAAATCCTCTCCTGATTGTTTAAGAACAATTTCATTTTAATTGCCTGATGCTTTTTTTTGACTAGCCAGAAATATGTATAGAAACTGCAAGTAGCTGTAGTTTTCTATTACAAACACAAACCTTTCTTAAAAGATTTATTAGACAACAACCTAGTCTAGAAAGCTAAATCAAAATCAAATGTTTTAAAAAAATTTCACCCACCATAAAATAACTCAGCAGGGACAGAATAGCAAGAGTGCTCCCAAAGAACCCCAGCACAAAAAAATACTTTATCTAGTGGCCAAAAGTTTCCCTGAATAAACTGGAAATACTTTGGTAAGTATCTCAGACTACCTTGCAACTCCACTTCTGTTCCTGCATCACCACAAGTTTTACTTTATTAGCCTGTTTCAGCAAAAAGGGTTTCCTCTGCTGGCCATTTCCTGTCACTAGCACAATCACTAGAAGTAGATTGCATTGAACATCAATTTGTGTGCTTATTCTTGCTTCTGTCTTATGAAGTTACACTATTATTTCTGATAATTTAGCACAGAGAGGCTCCAACCAAAACTGAGCCCTCTGTTTGTCAGGCTCTGTACAGACCAGAACAGGAAGGCCTAAAGACTCTCAAATAAGGATGCAAGTCTGCAGACGACATAAGAACTGGCAGAAGTGGCCAATACACCAGAGGGTTGTGCTTCCAACAAGCGGACCTTGAAAATGGGCTGTCAGGAGCCTCAGGCAGGTCCACATGAGAAATGCCAAGCCCTGCACCTGAGGAGGCACTACCCCATGCAGCAGTCACCAATGCTGGGGGCCACGCAGCTGGAAGGCAGCTTGGCAGAAAAGGATGTGAGGAGCTGCTGGACGCCAACTTGAACACGACCCAGGAACATGCCCTCACAGCCAAGAGGGCAAATGCCATGCTGTCTTGCACTAGGAGGAGCACTACCATCCAGTGACCCTTCCTCTCTACTCAGTATTTGTGAGGCCACACCTGGAGCACAGCATCCAGTTCTGGGCTCTCCAGTACAAGAGAGACAGAGCTACTGCAGAAAGTTCAGCAAAGGGCCATGAAGATTCAGGGACTGGAGCATTTCACATGAGACAGCCAAGATTATTTAGACTGGAGAAGACAAGGCTCAGGTGAAATCCCATCAATGTGTAAAAATACCTAAACAAAGGGTGCAAGGAGGAGAGATATGAGCTCAAAGTAATTGATACAGACTGAAAGACAGGAGGTTCTCTCTGAACATCAGGAAACGCTTCTTTGCTGTGCGGGTGACCAAGCACTGGCACAGTTTGCCCAGGGAGGCAGTAGGGTCTCCATCCCTAGAGCTGGACAAAAGCCATGTGGACATGGTCCTGGGCAACTAAGTGGCCCTACTTGAGCAGGATGTTGGAAGAGATGAGCTCCAGAGGTCCCTTACAACCTCAACCATTCTGCAATTCTGTGACCCCTTTTTTTATTTTACAGACTCAATTCAACATTATTATGTAAGGAATCACGACTCATTAATTCCAGGAATAAATGCATGATCAGTAGTATCACACTGTGACAGTAATCTAAGAACAACACTTATGCAATACCAAGAAGTTTGTGCTTAATTTAATTTAATAAGGTGCAAATATCTATTGGTATTTTAGTTGATCCTGATCGCAGTTCAGTCTGTGAAAGACCCAGAAGTTTCAAAATATATATATTCATTTACATTAAAAATCTGAGAACAGTACAGAAAAATACCAGAGCTAAGTAAGACCATGTAGAAAACATTAAACAATGTTTAAATATGAAAAATTAATTCTACCAAATAGCCTCAGTTCACTTTGATTGTCATTTACTATTATAAACAAACTCATGCCTGAGTACTCTCAAATTAATTGCTCAATCTTCATCAGTACATGTCATATGATGGCTATCTCAATTTCCAGAAAATGTTACTTGCTTTAAACACCAGATTTAGGAAAGCACATACTTTAATTTGAAAGAAAATAGAAGCATATCTTTTGGAAATAAATATGTATTTTTTTTAATATATATATATATATATATATATATATCTCTAAAGACTCAGCTGGTTATTTGCACGCCTGATGCTCAAAACAATATGCTAGTCAAGCAAGGACACAAATATCCTGACTGAATCATACTCAGGATACAGTCAAAGACTTCCAATAACATTTCCTTATAGATACAGGGAAAAACTAATCAGCTTAACAGACACAAGAGAGCTGCTCTAGAAGTGAAAAGGGGAGCAAAAGGTTAAACTTTCACAGCTTACAAAGTTTCAACCTACATTTGGCACGGGTAAAAGAAACCACAAGTCTTACAAAGTTTTACTAATTAAGATTAAATATCTCTTTTAAAACAGTTAGAAACAAAATTCCTCCTATGCAAGACTTCTGTAATGCAACAGTACCCTGAATACGTTCCCATACACTGCAGCCCATTGACTTTTGTCTTGCAGGTCTGCAAGGGGAGAGGAAGTGTGGAACTGTAGAGAGGCTCCTGCTCAGCACATAGTGAGTAACAGCTCAATAAGGGGCTGCCCCTGTCGAGGCAAGATTTAATCAACAGTATTTGAAATGTAGTTCAGACTGCTGTGCTAGCAGAATTCACCCAAACATCTCACAGGGAGGAAGCAGACCATGACAAATATTTCTTTTCACTGGCACTATACATAGAGATGAACAGCTGTTACAGTGAGGTATAAACCTGCCTACTATTTTCAGCAAAAGCGGGAGGACAGTCATTCTTTGAGCTCTCTGGCAGTAGACGCTGTTGAACTGACGTGCTCTGTGCTGCTGCTTGGCACAGCTTTGGAGTCCACAGAGCAGACTTCACAGCTTCATGAAAGCTGGCCTTCACTCTGCACTGAAGGGAACAACTGTTACGGGTTCTATTCACTGGCTGTGTGCCTTTCACAGCACAGAACATTAATGGCAAACTGTTAGCCAAAGTGTAATAAACAGTGAAAGTACAAAAAATGGTGAATTTAAGGTAAGCAGTTATGGAGAAGATGCTGTGGACAGTATTAGGATGACGTACAAAACCACCTGAGAGAGGCACAGCCTTCCTGCAGCTGCGGGTGCTGGACCAGGGGCTGCACCCCGCTCCCACAGCCTCTTGCCTCACAGTGGGGATAGCATTGACACACACAGACCAATCCTCACTGGTTTAATTTACCTGATGTTTAAAGGCAAGGATTCCCTCACAGCCTGCTTACAAGGCTGCTCTGCTTGCTGCAGCCCACATGGAAAGCCCTTTCAGAAGGCTGCTTTATCAACAGTCATGGTGGTTACTGGTGTGGCTCCAACAGCAAGCAAATTCAGTGACGGACCTACTGAATTTTTAAGGAAGTGTTCTGGGAAGTGCAGTGTCAATAAAATCCTCTACTGGATATTTCCACAAGATATTTCCAGAAAAGAAATAGCTGTATTAAAGGAGTCATGAAAGGTTTCAATATACTGAGGTTTCATATATTGAAGTCTCCAAGTTTAAAAAAAACTAGAACTGCACACTATTGCTTGAAGAGTTATGTTTCATCATAAGGCCTTTAAAATTATTTCACCCTACAGAACAGCTTAGTTTGAAAACCACAGACATAACATTTACAGTAAAAACCAGAAAATATAACGCTATGGCAAGAAGTAACATAGACAAATATTTTTAAAGATTAGAATATAAAATTTAATTCAATAGCAGCATCAGATTGGGAGTAGTGATTATTCAAAATAATAGAGCTTCTCATTGGCAAAAAGTCATACAATGTGACTGAAAACATTTTATGGAAATAAAATAAACAGAACATTTACATTTTGAGATTTTAACTATCTTCAAAAGCTAATATTCTGTGCTTTTTTTTTTTTTTTTTTTACAGAAGGCAATCTAATATTTTATTCTTATACAGTTCTAGAAAAACTTCCCAGATGGTGGCTTCAAGTAATTTCTAAGGTGGTCTGGAAGCATTATATTCATTTTTACAACACCAAAACCCAAATGTCTAAAAGCAAATCTGATTTAGAATTATACATTCTTCTTCATAAAAAATTTAGTTCTCTCCACACACATATTACTTGTCCAAAGACAAGTTTATGCATTTGCTTTCAAATTCTAAATGAGGTAAATTTGGCAGACAACTAAACACACAGAACCACCACCACGGGCAGGCATGATAAAGTGCATGCATGTTAGAGTGCATGTAGAGTTGTATCTGGCAACTCCCTAAGCACAAATAGCAGTATCTCCAAATGTTGGCCAGAAACTATAAACACCTTGTATTGAATACAAAGAAATAATTCAGCAGAGGACTAAAACTTCAAGGAGTTACAATACTTGCTATATTAAAAAGAAACAAAATAATATGCATAGGAAGAGAAGTATCTCAGAAATTTAAATCTGTATCTGCCTGTCAAAATTTAAAGCCATCTTTCTGTGTTTCACTGACAAATACACATTTTGATAACAAACTTGTGCATGTAAATTGTATCACTGAGGCTACAATCTCACTTTGTAAACTAGTGGACTGAAACCTCTTCTGGTGTCAGCAGGCATAATGGAGCAGCTCAGGTAATTAGACTTTAGTTAGTTTTCCTTGATGACTGTTTGTTTTATATACTTCCCTTCAGAACACAATGTAAGAAACTAAACCCCTGGAAGCCAAAACAAGGGACTGGTCAAGTGTATCTTTGGAGTTATTTCCAATCAGTAGAAGTACATGTGAATTGGAGACCTGAGTTCATTAACAGCTCTTCAAGGAAATAAGCATGTCTTACACATCAAAATACATCCTGAGCTTCGAAACATCAGCCTCTCACTGTGTTATATTTATAGTCTAGCAAATTAATATTCTGCACTTCTAAGCATAATTAAACCCTGCAGCATAAAAATCTGTTTGGCTGATAAGTTTTGAG
Organism: Picathartes gymnocephalus; assembly: GCA_013390045.1. Taxonomy (NCBI): domain Eukaryota; kingdom Metazoa; phylum Chordata; class Aves; order Passeriformes; family Picathartidae; genus Picathartes; species Picathartes gymnocephalus. The sequence continues at coordinate 64,621 of WEKY01027025.1, read as the reverse complement.
GTACAGCCTTAGAAGGGCCACATTCACCTTCAACATGGACAGGCTACTTAGAGTGAAGGACTTCGAGGCAGTATTATTGGTCTACCATCTTCAGACATACCCTTCCATGAAATGCCATAGGATTTCTCCAGACTTTCTGTAACTCTACCTTTTCTTACATACATCTAAATGTTACTAACAATGCCCTCTCTGGAGACACACCTAGACCACAGGTTGCTTCCATGGTTCTTCCCTATTCAAACTAGGGGTGAGAAAGCCATGGGGCTCTGTCTCAAAGATCTTGCTCTGTGCTCTTTCATTGTGAAAGTCACATGCTGATTTTAGACTTAACAGGCCCAACAGTCTATGCTCACTGCATGGCTGAAAGAAAAAAAAAGAAAAGAAAATATTCTTGATTTTTACCTATTTACATCTTTTTGGAAAGGCTTTGATCCTTCATCTACAATCTGCTTCCTCGCACCTCAACTGTACACAGCTTTCTGTATAAAACATACATATACATTAGCAGACAAAATCAATTAACCTTGCATCACGCTAGCTGCCTTCTTCTGTCCAAAACGGAATTTTGTTAGCTCAACAATTTTTATAGCTTAAAGATGGAATAAAACTCGAAGTGCCTTAGCCACTTCCTCATCACCAAGGAACATTTTTTTCAGCAGGCCTTCTCTCACACTACGTTGTTCTTCCTCTGTGCCAACATCACTCCATTCTCATATGTCACCTTATCCAAACTAAAGTGTGCAGGGAGGTCTCCTCTCCAGTCATTTAAAACCAAATTTCTCTGTGTGGCTCTGAGCTTTACCCCATCTGTTTTCAGAGCTACTGTCATCCAGCTGGTATCTATTAAACACATGCAGTGGATCATAGCTCAGCAAAGGCAGCATCAGATGTATCCATACCCCCAAGCTCCCCACAGAAGCGGAAAAAAAATAGGTGGCAGGGGGAAAAAGGGCAGGAAATCTCTGTTATCAATAGATGACACCCTGTTAACTTCACTCATGAGTCTATGTCATACATACTCAGTAAGTGTTAAACTGAAATCAGAGTCTATTAAAAAAAAAAGAAAAGAAATCTGATGCCAGCTGCTGCAACATTAAAATAGTTAATATTTTAGGACAGTTATTTATACATAGCTATGACTGCTCTCTGCAAGAACCAAAATAAAAGACAGGAGATAGACCTTCCCTCGAACTCGTGACGAAAATGAATTATTTCTCTCCCCCCTGTCCCTGGGCAACTGGCTGCAGGTGGTCCTGCTTGAGCAGAGGGGTTGAACCACATAATCTTCAGAGGTCCCTTCCAACTTCAGTTATGCAAATCCTAAGATAAGCATGTCCATTTGGAAATGCAAGTCTGACAAAATATAAAATTAAGGAGTTGACTGTTCAATGTTCAACATCACTTTTTCAGAAGAAGACTGAATTTCCATTATAGAAAGCTAACTAAATAAATATCAACTCAAAAAGGAGTAAGTGGTAAGATTCCCATGAGACCCAATTCCCAAACTGTATGAATTGAAGTTTAAAACTAGTTTCTCTATGTCCCCAACTGTGTCCTGTAGCATTATCTGTTCAAGAGTTAAGTTCAGGTGGGAGCATTTCTGCACTGAAAACGGAGACACCCGACATAAGATGCTGCTGCTCTCCCTACACTCAGGCAGGCATAGCAACAACAGACAGCTCCAGTAGAACCATTTCTGTTCTAAGGGCATTCTGAGAACAGCATTTCTTCATTCAGTACAGGTTTAGACAAAATTCAGTGTGACCTCTGGAAATAAAAACTGAAGCTTTAAAACCTTCACTTCCTCTTCAAAGACTTTTGAATACTCAGATACAAGAGTGGTGATATAAATGTAGGTTTAATCAAGAGTGAGTCATTGATGCCTATTGCTCAATTTGGCACCTTTTTCACATGCTGTTACAAAACATTGCATCTTACCTGTACTACATGTAACTAACTCAAACATGCCCTATTTCCTGTTACTGTAACAGAAACCAAGTCTACTCTCTTGTTTTCAAGCAGTTAAAAAGTAATGCTTACAACTGATTAAGTTCACTTACTCCTGCTTTGCTCAATAAACAAAATCAGAAAAATCTAACTTTTCATGGAAATTTAGTTGTGTAATGTGGATCTACTATTATTCATTATATCCACTATGCTTGATGCCAGGCAATGTCTAAAGAGTTTTTAATCAAGCTTGGTAGCTATGCACATGAAAAGTAAATTTGTCTTAGTAACTTTACATCCAATGTGCTAGTTTCTCCAGCAAAGATCATCCTGGTCTTACAGCAAATCCCTAGATCAGAAAGGGGTTTAACAAAGGCAAATATCTTCTTATGTATCCTCCCCTTTTTAATCAAAATATGGAAGTAGAAAAATTTTTAGCATGATATAATACAGAAATCAAAGCAAAAGCCTGAAGAGCTGGAGACACTCTTTCTGGCACTGCTCTGAACAAGCTACATAACCCTAAGAAAATTACTTTCACACCTCTCTGTATCTCAATTTCTACAACTTCAAGTTGAAGAAAAATCTAAAAGCACTTTTGTATTAAGAACTTAATACCATATAAAAGTCAGGAATATGACCAAAATCCCACTTGTACTTATTTCACACATGACACTAACAGGTTGGTCTTTGTGTAAAATATATATAAACCACTGGCATGTAAGGGTGGGAATCAAATGCTTCCAAGTCTTTATCTACACATTGAACATTACTAGGTACGGTTCTGAATCAACTTTCAGAAACACAATGGAACAATTATTTTAAAATAATGTTTTAAAAAAACATGTCTTCAAGTGCATTCATCTTTTGTCGAGTTTTAGACAGACATGAAAACATATATTGATATAAACTAACTCCTCTTATAAGCTTATTAAAGTAATGATGCAAAAAATTAAACAGGAGTGGTTTCTTTGACAAAAAAACCTTACTATTATAAAACTATTTTGCTAAGTCAGGTACTAAAATTTAGAGCAGTTGCATCTCCAACAGTGCGATAAGTAATATAATAAAAATCATAGAATGCAGCTCTCTGTTATATTTTGTGTCAGCTGGGGTTATTTCCCCACGCACTCCAATTCAAAACAGTGCCATATGAGAAAAGCAAAAGCTCAACTTCTTTCATCCTTAACTCGATCCCTCCGTCACTATTACACACAGAGCATAACTTCACTAACTCAAATACATTGGGATAATACCACCTTTCAGAAGCAAAACTGTGTGTTGACAAATTGTGATGCATTGCATCCTTTAGATACGTTACTGAGGCAGCCTTTGCCCTGAAAATGAGCACGTTGTATTCTGCAAACCAGAAGACGCACTGACATCCAAAAGCATGCACCAACAACAAACAGTTTTTGGAATGAATGATGGCAGGAGTAGCAGAATCAGCAGTTTTGGATCTCACGATTCAAAAGATTTTCTGGACAACCACTGTCCAGCATTTCCTTTAAAAACTTATGGTGTGGGACAGAAAATTAAACCAAAGCATTTTAATTAGATCACTTTCAGTTAAAATGAACACACAACAAATTAGAACTTTACTGGTGGGTAAATGAGATTTGAATAGACATTCAGCTGTCTAATAAATCTTATTTCATTCTTCACTTCAAAGAACACTCAAAACCTCCAACTAGTTGTGACTTAAAAGAGGTACAGAAACTTAGTTCATTCTTCAATTTAGCCACAAATCCCAGATTAAGTAGGTACCATAAACCAAATGGAATCAAATTAAATTACACACTTGAAGCACTCCTTGGAGACAGCTATTGACTAAATGTTGGTTTTTCAGGAACAAAACACAGAGGTCACATATAGCTAGGGGAAATTAAGACACATGTATTTTGTGTGGTTTTATCATGAACTCTTATTAAATTTGACTAACTATTCTAAGTGATTGTGCCTCTATTGCCTTTATTCATAAAGAGATTCCAAAAGAAGGAAATCTGAGGGGTTACTTGCTTTTACGCAAACTAAATAGCCGATCATAGGCTACTAAACATATCAAGTTAGAACACAGAATAATGCTATTCATTTCATGCTTACTGATTTGCTAAAAAGTCACAGGCCACAAAGATATCAGGTTCAAGCGTGGGTCAGTCAGGACTTGATGCATCTTGCCCCTCCTCAAGCTGTTCTGTTCCGACCCTCTCTGGCCATACCTAACACCTTTCAAGACTCTTACAAGAGCAACACAAAGCCCAACGTAATATATCCCAACTCTGACTGCATCAAATTCAGTCCACTTACTTAATGAGAAGAAGTAAATTGGTCGTCTTATAACACTCATCTCTGTTGCATTGCTTTGCCCCACACTTTGCAAACCAAATTTCAAATTAATATGCAGCTAAAATCTTGTTAGTATTTCGTTAGGAACAGAACAGTAAGAAAAGGTTTCTGCTATTTAATTTAGAAAGCAAAAATTCAGGATGCATCAAGTACTATCCTCTAATGGTTCATGTGCAGATTTCTTCAAACAAATTATACTAGACAGGGCACATTGAATTGTGAAGCAGAGTGAAACTCTCAGTGTAATCAAGTATCTAAGTTAAAAAGCTAAAGTATGGTTGTTTAAAAATAAATCTCTCTGAACATAAAAACCTAACTACCCTTTGTAACACCACTTTGAAGAGTTGAAGTTCTGTACAAATAAAACTGCCATTCAAATATTAACAACATCAAAAAGAATAAAGTAAGCTTTTTGTGAAGGTCTGGTGAACATTTGCTGGACTGGCAAAATAGAAATGTTCTCTAATTATTCAAAGATGAAAGAGTATCTATTTAAGTGCATGTGATTGTTTGAATAGTCCTTGATGGGACAGCATTATTACTACTTAGTTCTCTCCATTATAAGTTAAAGAGTATATAAAATTTCAGCTGCCAGTGTAAAACTATGTTATAACACTGCAGTCATGGACAGCTGTATTTGCTGACTATCTTATTTTTCCTCCCCAGGGGGCCATACATTCATCCTAAATTCACAGGGGAATCAAGCCTTGTGGAAGAAGGAACCCTGGGGACATTTTAGCAACACTGCAGTGGGGAGGAAAGGCTAATTATGAAAATGAGGCAGAACCATTACAGTGGGAGCTAGAGTATGTAGGACTTGCACAAAAATGGAAGTAGTTGCAAAATAAGAAATATGACTAATCCAAGGCTATTTGAACAACTTCTTTTGTTATGATTGGTGTGCATTTTGTCGTTCATCTAGTTACTCTTGAAATGAGCATGCTGTTATACATGAAAACTGATATTGTAATATTAAACCCAGAAAGTATATGGTCTTTATGAAAAACTCCAAAAGGATACAAAAAACTAGCATGCTATCCAGTAGACTTTACTAAGTAGAATCAAATCTATATGAAATTTCAATTACTGTCAAACTTCCAGAATATCATCAAACACTCAGACTTGCATATGCGCCCATCACTGTTTCAAGTTAGATGGTATCTTAAAAAGTAAAAGCCTAAAGAAATTTTGATTTTGTCTGAGGTTTGTGCAAGTTCCCTCTATCTTTCATGTGAACCATTCAGAGGAAGCATGTAAATATAAGCTTAGGCATTAGGCATAGGAATTTAATCTGACATCAGTGCAGTCTGATGCTAAAAAGACAGAAGCACTTACAAACATGAATGAATTAAGTAAACAATCACACTTTGCAGACGGAGAAAATAGGACACAAACCTTCCAATCACAAATTATTGCCATCATCCTGTAAAGCTATTTACTTACTGCAGGACACAGTAGTGGCTGACCGTCTATGCACATGTATTGCACTCTAAATTAGATCTTCACCCAAGATTTAATGCCTTTAGTGACTTGTAGACTTCATTATAGACATGCAATTCTCTTGGACTAACATTCAAAGGAACGCAGACTACAGTGAGTCATCTAATCAGAAGGGCAGTTTGATTGCCTACCCAACACTTTAATGTGTTATGAGCCCTGCTAGATACCTGATTACAGCCAAGACCAGGTCATCACCTGGATCATTCTTTCCCCTGCAACCTCCACCCACTCCCAAAAAGGGACAAAAGGTTACACTACTGTTTGCTTCAGGGTTTAACCTCCTCAGCTCACAGAGGATAAGCTCTTGCAACATCTAGGTTCATTGTACTTTGCAATCAAAGTTTCAGGTTCCAGAAGATACTTCGAAGTTTGGGGAGGAGTTATGGTTAGTTGGTGGGAGTGCATTGACAGGAGTTCAGAAAAGAAAATCTTAGGTTTCTGTCAATTCAATATTCTTTTACTAATATTTACTGGTGTATCCTAAGAGAGGCACAAAAACTAAGGTCAGCAATTTGCATACTTGCTGTCACTATGCATATTACCTGACGTATTGCACATCTAGTTCCTCTCAAGAGGTTCAAATAAGCCACAAACAGGATTCATTCCATATAAAACAATAATCAGAATAATCTACCACTGCAGAAACGTGAGACCACTGGACGTCCTGACGTGACCAATAAAGCTGCATAAGAGAAGTGTTTTTACAGCAATGTCCCACCCACTCACCTTTCCTATCAGGGATGCATAGAGGAGCTCTTTCCAGGGGTGTCAGTTCTCAACTCGAATTTCAAAAAGTGGAAGAACATTGATTTGCTTATCTTCAAACTGCAGGCTTGTCTAATTGGCCTGTTGTTGCTCAAATGAAACCATTTGCCATTTATATGGAGGCTTGTAGATGGCATTTAGCTAAAGAGGGCTGAAAACACATTAATTTAAAATAAAACTTCTGTCTAGCAAATATAATCATGCATAAGTAAATCCCAAGTTATAACACAACAACATTTTGTTTACGGCATGTAGCTTTTGAAACTATAGTAGCAAGTTATTGTTCCTGCACACAAACTGAAATGTTTGAAGCCTGCCTGTTTCAACATCCAATCTGAACTCTGCTGCTACAGAGCCACCCACACACTACAGAATCAGCATGTCCTGTCCCATGGTTTGCCCTGCTGCATGTATGAATCAAGATGGTTTCTCAATAAGACAAAGGTTTCTAGCACGAAAACACTGTAACTCGGGGGAACACAGTTTAAATACCATCACAGTTTAAATATGCCACAGATTTACCCTATTTCTCAGTTTATAAAAAAAGACTGATTTGACAAATAAGGGAGACACCAATTAATTCTAGACTATTACAGTGATAGAACCTCAATCAGCTGAAAAAAAATTCGTGAAACTGGAGGTTCCACTCAAACGTAATTACTAGAAAACCATAGTTGGTTTTCAGCCTAGAGAACAGTCACAAGCCCAAGCCGAAGGCCATCTTCTTTTACCAGAAATCCCTTACAATTCCTCAACAATAGTGGTATCCACTATAGCTTCAGGACTCTTAATGATAAGGTGCTGCTTTAGAGTTACGAGTCTATCATTACACTATGCCTCTAGATGTATTCCATTCAATTTGCATACGTTAATTTAATGCAGTTTATATTCACCTGGTAAGAAGTCACACTTGAAAACTACAATGGCTGAGACTGTGTGTAAAGTTCCAACACAGACAACTTTCACATGCAGGCTAAAACAAGGCTCTTAAAATAGGGAACTATTCTGGAAATGCTGACACATCTTTAACACTGTGAGTGGGCGCCAATATAATACACACATTGTGTACACATATGTTGCTGTCTTCCTGGGAAGCTTAACTGAAAGCCCACATGGTTGATGTGGGACAGCAGGAATGCCTCTTTGAAAGCACTCACACTGGTTATTCGTAGCATCTCAAATGAAACCCAAGGCATATGGTAAAATCCTGGTCACAAAACAGCAGTTATGGCAGTGAACAATCCTTTTGAATCAAAACTACCCTTGACACTTCAACAAAGAAAAAAACACCTTGATGATAGAATTTACACTCAATATCAAACATTCAAATAAAAATAAATCTTAAGAGCTAGAATTGCAAAGGTCATCAACAGTTTAATAAATTGAGTCACATCCATCACAAAAAGACCTACTTCCATTTTTCTTTTTCCACTAAAGCATACGCCCACTAGAGGTTCAGACTCCCAAAAGAATAATGAAACAATAGATGGACCATCTGCTGTTACACAAAGCGAATTGAAAATCCAGGAATAGAATATATGGGAGCTGTACTAAAATAAGCACTACCTTTCAATTTGCTTTCACTCCAGATTCTCAGCTAAGCTTTTAAAAACAAAAACAAACAAGAAAGGCCACCACACAGAAAAGCTATAAGAGCGAGACACAAGCATACATAAAGGTAAAAAAGAACATGAAATATCCTTTGAGATATTTTTTTCCTTTTCTTGGCAACTCTAACCCATATACAAATTTTCCAGTGACAAATACTCTTTATTCTGTTAATACAGCAAATGGCTGGCATTCATGGAACTGGTGTTCCACAAGCGTACAGAAGGATATGACAGGTATCTTAAACTGCATATCCATGAATATCCACAACTTAAATGTCTTCACAGATGTCAGTTGATTTTACTCTAAGGCTTACTTGTCATTGCCTCCTCCCAGCTTATTTAGGCACATCAAGCACAAGGCAAACAGAACTCTTTAACAGGTTTAAAACAAGTGTGAACAAATAACTGCCCAAGGAAAAGACTGCCTTGGAAAGACCTTCTGAATACTACAATGTTACCGGAAAACAAAGTGCAAATAAACAAACGAACACTACATTTGCATAGCTCTTTTTCCCAACAGGTGCCTCAAACTGGTGTAACAGATAGGACTCTTCTGTCCATTATGTTTGAAGGATTTAGCCACTAGACAATTTTACCATGTTAGAACAGATACTAAGAGATGGGCCTTGCTCTTTTTTGTTTAGTCTGAGTAAACATAAACTAGTTTATTTCATTAATATTTCCCTAGCTATTACCCTTTCCAGTAGTCTGGGTGCTTATAGGTTTTGAGAAGGTATGTCAAAAGTTCTTTCAGTCATCTACTCCAATAACAAATTGCATTCTCAGAAATCACTTAATAAAGGACTGATTTTTAAAACAAATATCCAATGGTCTGTCCTCTAAGTCCATTTAAAGAAAGATTGCAGGATTCTTTTTAAAGTTTATCTTTTAGGTTGCCCATGACAGTTTAGCATTAATAACACTAAATTCATGCAGCGTAAACAAATGAAAACCCTGAAAAAAACCTTTTGCACTTTCAGAAAAGCGTTTTGTATTCATATTCCTCTTAAGTTACAAAAAAACTGCTATGTGGTGTTCAAACACATCTCTTCCTGGCACTGGGATTCATTAAAGATTATTTCAAAGTGACTGCCGGGATCCGTGATCCTCACAGAACAGCTTCCCTCCCCCATTATTTTCTTCCTCCCAATGGAAGTGGAAAAATGAGAGAAAATAAGCAAGTCTTTCTCAGTGGCACTTACGACAACTTCATAAGGCAAGATTCCTTTCAGACCATAATTAGAAGCCTGTCAGTCATACATGGGTGTAGTTAATGAACCCACATAAGCATAGACTGGAGGACAGCTGGGCACTGACTGGGTCACCCCGATCCATCCCACTGAACACGCCCCAGACGAGCACTGTCTTCTTACATTACTGTGCTCTGTAAGTGATTAAAGCCCCATTCCTCATAGGGCATTAATTATAGGGATTAACAGTAAAAGGAAACACATGAACAGGATGCTACGTAATTTTGGGGTTTGTTTGGTTTTTGTTTTGTTGGTTTTTTTTTGCTTTGAATCTTTGTGTATTTGCTACAGCTATGAATTAAGGAGTAAAAAGGACGTGCAGACATCTGAACAAAGTAGTACAATACAGTCTTCCAGTCTGCCATATTAAAGAAATCCATTTAAAAAAAATACTGGAGGAGAGGATTTCAGCCTGCTGACATATGACTTTCTAAGCAAGACAAAAAAAATGAGCTATATATGCCACATTTTCTGTATTTTCCCAATTTCAGCACAGAATATGTATCATTAAGCTGTAAAACCACTGGAGCATTAGCCACTGGGAATAAGCTGTCAAGTAAGATGCACTAATGAAGTGGATTAAAAATTCTTATGAAGCTAGAACAGACACAAGTCTTTATCAGCACTCCTATCACCCAGCATTACTCTGCTGCTATAACCAAAAAGCATGTAACTAAATACTACTCTTAATTCTAGAAAAACCTGGAACTGCTGTACCGTAAATTAAATGGCATAATACATCAAAGTGACCTACTATGACTCAGGCAGCCAGTAAAAAATAACCTAACTAGAAATAAAGCATAAGTGTTCAAACCCAGAACAAAAAATACAGACACAGCCAATTCATTATGGCCAACTCAGCATTATTGAGATGTTCTAGCAACTGAATATGTGCTTTTCCTATTATACTGTTTCAGAGCTGAAAGCTAGAACAGTATCTCATTACAAAAACATTAGGTTTTTTTTCTAGTATTTTAAAATCAAATATTTTGAAATGAAGAGACAAAAACAAGCTAAGTTAACATAACATAGACATCTTCTTTATTGCTGGCACATTAGGCAAGCAGATGTTCTTAACAGAGACTGTCATCATTTTTAATGACAAACAACAGTTGGAACACAGGTTCTCCACTTCAGGATTTTCACAACAGGCTGTATATCTGAACAAACAAATATTTTCAGGCTCTATTTGTTGCATTATATCTTCCTTCAACAGGCGTGACATTTATAGAGTATTAAATACAACTTACACAGCTCTACCCTAAGTGTACTGATGGAAGGCTTACACTCCGTATTTGCTGGAACATTTAACTTTGACTGTAAAGAAATTATTTTTCTTCTGTCAAAACTAAGCATTCTCCAAAATTAAGAATGGTGCTCAGGGATTTTGACACTAAACCTTAAAGTAATCTGGTAACACAATAATTTAATTTTTCACAAGTTACACAATGACTAGTTCTCTATAGCCCCATAAACTGTTCAAAATGCTGGCATGAAAAACATTTGAATGTGTTTCTCTTTGTCATTTCACACTCTCCCACTGGAGAGTTGTTAGAATTAAAGGCTTGCTCTAGGATATACACCTGTAAGGTCTCACCAATTAATGACTGCTTAAACAAAAAATTAAACACTGTTCTAACAAATATTCTTGGGTACAAGACATTTTATTACTGACCCTGCATTTCATACTTCCCATGACAGATATTCATGACTTGAGAATCAACTCTGAAATGAGTTCACAAAATATTCTGTTGGCTAAGAACCATTTTCCATTGGAACAATTTGAAAACAGATGCTAATACATTTGTCTGTCTTACATTAATGCCCTTTAACTTGTAATGGGAGGCAATTTTTTTCTCATGCAGTTATTTCTTAAACAATACTGTATTGCCCAAAATGTCCTTTTTAAGAGTGATAACTAACAAATGAACTTACCATGTCTTTAGAAGTAACAAGATTTCTAATATAGGGCCAATGAAAGTGTCTGGGTTTTTTCAGGATAAATAAAGAGGTTAGTAAAAGGTTTCAGAACATTACTGAGGCCTAGCACACACACGAGAAACAATTAAAATGATTAAAATGTTTCTTTATTCTTACTAGAATTCATGACAGAATGATCCTCCACACAAGTTAGGGAGTGATCACAGATTTTCTACTCAGTATATAGGTTTCACTTCTTTGAATGCATGTCCTGGCTCCAGCCAGGGCAGGGTTAATTTTTTGCAGTAGCTGGGAGAGGGGCATGGCCAGGACCCCGATGTTATTCCATTCCACCCCAGGTCATTGCCTTCTGGTCAGAGAGGTGGGAATGCTGCTCCTGAGCCAGAGGGAACATGGCTGTGGTCAGATCGAGCTCTGCACTCTCCCTTTTGCAAACTTTTGTTATTAACATAGTTACTGCTACTGTTGGTTTTCTTATCTCGTTGCTGCTTCTAGTAAATTGTTCCTACCTTTGCCTTTTGTGCCTCCAATTCTCCTCCCCAACCTGATGCAGCAGCAAGGGAGAGGAGCGAGTGGCAGCGTGTGGTTTGGAGTTTGTGGGAACACTAAATTGAGAAATATGCTTCCTAAACCAACAACGTAAGTTAGTCAACAGATACTAGGAAAAAAGGTGAACACTGGGCCCCAGATATAATTAATCAGCACTTGCAAGAGACCCTTATTTTACTCACTTATAAACAAGCCGGTGGATCCTCCTCTTTCTGCCATCAGTACCCCGTGTCAATTCCAATCTTGCAATATGTCAAGTACTTTCTCAAGAGTCTTGATATTCTCCACTCTTGGTCATATCAACATAAGCAGACACTGCAATACTTGGGATTGGAGCTCAAGAGACAGAGACAGCAGCTCATCAGGAGCTGATAAGACTTCATAGCTTATTACTCAGCATTCCTCCCCACCAGGACACATTTGCATTGTGCAAAGTAAATGCAAAACTGGGGCTAATATTTAAAAGGAGATATGGTTGTGAATTTTATTTCTACAGACATCTGTTCAGTATCACAGACAAAAGAAAGGAAGGCTCAAACTATTATTAGTGATAACTTCGAGTAAGAATCGTGGAATAAATAAGGTAATCTTCACACATTTTTGCTACAGATGATAGGAATCATTTTCTTTTCTATTGTTGCTTCAAATTTCAAAGCCATATCATTTCACTGTTTTATCTTAGGGGAAAGTAAGAATGTGTTTTGTGAACTCCTGCACAAATGGTATCAAATAAAAGAAAAAAAAAAAAGAATTTACTTATTTTTCCCCAAAATTTTTCTCCCACTGTAGTCAAATCAGCTCATAGCAGTGAAAGACTCATCAGGTGGGCTCTCCAGGTCTATACATATATCTCCTGATCTATACAATGCATCAGACACTACACTAAAATTACATCTCCACTTTGACCATTCAAAAATTATAAATGCAACTCCTCTTACAGGGAGATCACAACCACCTTATCCATAGAGAAATTAAACTTAGCTCAATCCATATGCTACCATGTACTATAATACCCCAGAAATGTGTTTCTTAGACATCTGCTACTTCTATGTTTCCCCTTTAGTTTGTCTTATATCACAGAAGAAGAAATACAGTTAAATCTACCTCTACATCAGACACACCAGAAGTAATAATTATTATGACCAAATATTACTAAAATGAACAATTACTTCTTCACCAATTTTCTGATCTGCCAAGATATTTGCAAGATATAAATACAATAAAGTCAATATAATAATATCCAATATGTATTTCACTTCACACCATGTTAAAAATTAGGTAATGAAACAGATTATGGGGAAAATCTTCCATTACGAGATAGGATAGCTCATTAATTCCAACATGAAATGTGAGCAAATGATGGTTAAAGTACTCAATGTTTTATCAGATGCTAGAGACAAATATAAAAACATTTCAGTAATGAATACCTTGGTTGCACTCAAACCAGAAAGATTAAAAATATTTTTAGTCATCTACATTACGAACAAGACACTGATGACAGTCACCTGGTTGCTTGCTCAGGAAGTTTAATCCCTCACATAAATCCACTTATTGATATCTTTTTCCATTTGTACTATGTGTTAAGATGTGCTTCTTTTCAGAGTTTACTCTCTCTAAAGAATAAACCTTTCCATGTATTACTTATCCTGTTTATTTGGATTTTTTAACAGTTGTATTCATCGCACAGTCTTTTGTGTAAATATCACAATTTCTTTCAAATCAAGCAAATTATATTCCTAAACTGGCTCTCAAGACAACATGCTTTTAAATCATTTGGAACCACTCAATACAAAAGAATGAAACATGCCAACATATCCATCTTGCAAGCAACAAAACTGTTTTGTGCAGAAAACAGCAAACTCACATTTTTAACCCCAAATCCTTATTCCTCCAATATAAATTAGCAATATTAAAGCCATGCCTCATTCTAGAACATGCACAGTATTATTGCAGAATCTGTAAAGACAAAGTTAGCTTGCAAATGTGCAGCCACTGATAAAGACTTGCTAAATAATTATATTAACTCTGTTATTTTTAGTATGATTCAAGTAAATTAACTTTATTAATACTGATGCAAAGAACAGAATAGGTAGAAAAAAAATTAAGTCAAATGATCAAAGTATTTTTAAAATTCCATGACATTATCAAAGTACTCCCTAGCATGCCAGATTTTAATGAATAGAAAAGAGTAGTTGCATCCATCAGCTTTTCCATCAATATCCCATTCTGTCACTTTTGTTTTGAACTAAAACTTCAACTGTGTTAATCAAAACATATACTGCCACTTTTTCAGATGAAGGTTATTTCTTACTCTTTATAGATTAGTGAAACTGTCTTTACTATAGGTTTGAAACACAGCAACCATCAACTATGTCTTCTAGGCTGGTTTTTAGACCAAGTATTCCTTGGACAAAGGATTACCACTACAGCACGTTTGTTTTTACAAACTGGCTTTACTTTACTTTTAAAGAGCTTCTATTGACTAAATAGCAAGTGTAGCATTTGAAAGTGATTATTCCCCACTTTTTTTTTCATTTCTTTATAGAACAAAAGCAGACTTTTATTCTTTTGTGTTTCTAATTTTTAAAGGAAAACAATGCCACAGAAGATTAGTAAAAGGAAACCATTTATTTTTATAGCCTGAAAGTAAAATTAGATGTGCTTATAAGTTTAGGCATACATTTCATAAAAATGGATCCTTTCTTCTATAGTCTCTCTCTGTGTTCCTGCTTGCATGGCAAGCAGCTTCAATCATGCAGGTTAGTGTTCAAGGCATCCTAAAACAAGTACTTTATCACTGAATATAGAATACTTATGAGATAGAGACCAAATTTTCTAAAAATCAAATGCGCAGAGAGAAGTGATTGACGAAAGATGCATTCAGGTCCATTAGAGGAGCTTTCCTTTCTACATGCTAAATTCAGGAGTCAGTGCTTTCAGCTCTTCAGAAAGTTCCCAAAGTTGCTAACTTGGGCTTTATCATACCTAAGCACACATCTCTATTTATAGTTGGTGACCATGGCCCACCCCCACAAGCACAGGTGCTCCCTACACAGACCCTGCAGGCAAGTATGGAGCAGGGATGTGAGACACAGACCTGCTGCAGACCAGACATGGGTACTGGTATCCTCACTGCAACACAGTATTTCCAGACATCTCTGACCCAAAGTACTGTACCTGGTTCAGAAAACCACCTACTTCCCCCAGTTCATTGTGCCAACCTATATTGCGCTCTAAAGACGAACTGAAATCATATAGAAAACTATGTCAGTTTAGAGATTGCAACAGTCATACTGTATATTCCTAGCAATAGAACTATCATTAGGTTTATCATAAAGGAAACTAATATAGGGAAAGCCTGCAGGACTGATTCCCCTAACGGCGCTTTTTGAGAGCTTTCACACCTGCCCAAAATGGGTATAAATATTATGGCACCTTAAAATTTGGCAACAGCATCATGCACACTTTCACAGGCATAAATAATTATACAAAAGACAAGGAAAATATCAGACTGTATATATCCTCTTACAGTCAGTTGAATTCTACTCAGACATGACTGTCAACACCACATTACTTGTAAAATAATGTTTAAAAGAGATCTTGCACTAACATAGAATATGTTGTTTGATTTTATAAGAGTAAAAAGCAAAAGACAAAGTGCACATATCTCTCGTCTACACAACTAGGTATGAAACAAGGATCTAAATCAATTATAAGAATTTACAAGCCATTATTTTTTCATTAGGATCTTTTGTGGTTTTAAAATCCTTGTCTTCCTCTGCAATCTGAATAAATAGTTGCCTCTAAGTAACTCTGGTACTAATACTTCCTTTGTTCTCATTTGACAATACCCTCCCCCAAGCACTGAAGATGATAAAAAAAACCCCTAAAATTTAAATGCTGCCTTACAACAACGGCAGTCACACAGCCTGTTTGCATTTATGCCGAGAAAAAGCTGTCATAATAGTGCTCTACCATTTGTAACCACCACGCGTTCTCACCTGCCCTCTGCAACAAGAGTCTCTTTGTCTGAAAAGTGTGTTTGTGTAACATTCCTTTTTTAATTTAAACTATAACCAAAAACAGCAAACAGCTTGTGCTCCACCAAGTCTGCACTGAAGCTCAACTACTCGTGTGGGTCAGGTACACCAAAGGGTTTATTAAAGCTGTTTGGTTTACATCTGGTTTTACATCACATCTCAAGAACAGGAGGGGAGAAGAAGGTAGAAATTCTCACCATAATATAAAAGCTTAAAAAAAAAAAAATTCATTGCATTTCCTCCTCCCATGCAACCCCATCTAATCACTCATGCACTCACTTTTCCCCAAAAGACGTCTCTTTATTAGAGGCTATTTATTGCAGCCAAGTTCCATTCCCAATTACCTTATTATACTTTATACATTGAAAGAGCAACCCCCCTCCTTTTACTAAAAATCTAGTGAAGGAATCATCTAAAAATACAGGTAAATAAACACAAGAGGGAAAAAAAATAATAGATTCATTTCAGTTTCAGCAAGATTAGAGTAAAACAGTCAATATATTATACCTCTAAAACATGTTGAGACAGTCTAAGTTTAGGGGTTTACATATCATGTTAGGAACAGACTGATGGTATGTATAGCTTAGCTCAGAATTTACTGGAGATCAAAAACTACATAACATGCTTGGAAAATGGAACAAATCACAGGATACCATGCAGCCCATAACTTTTATTTGACAATTATCAAGTTATCTACGTGATGCCAACCAAAAGCCAAAACTGGCTCTATGAAAAGGGCCAGTAACATCCTTTTCTGAATCTGTACATTGTATTTGTAAAACAAAACAAAACAAAAAAAATATCAGCCAAAACAATCTTAACTTCTCCAAACAAAATCATCCTGAATTAAAACTTTACTCTTCCTGATCCTTCCCACAATCAACAAAACCTCCTCTGCCTGGAGACACAAACAAGTTGTGAGGCTAGCTAAGCTATAAACTTCCTAAATTCCTGTAAATAAAATAGCAAGGTTGTGATACAAGTGGAGGTAATTCAAGGAAGGAGGGTAAGTTACCTCACACTTACCACAGGACAGAAGTACACAAAGGGCTACTGCATTACAGCTGGCACACCTGACACCCATCCTGATACTATTTTAACCTCTTATCAAGTCTGTACTTTCAGGATAAGGAGAAATAGGTGAGAAATTTCTGCAGCAGAATGAACGTTGTGAACTTTAGTGTACCAGTTCAAGGACTTGATCCAAGAACCATAACTGATCTCAGTTGTCAACACAGTCTTAAGTAAGAGAAATGGAATACTCTATAAACCCAGTAACCAACATGAACAGTAACAAAGGAGAACGATCTATCATTTGAATTGCAGGTACAAGATCTCCTTAGAAGACTCAAGAGACTATAAGAATTCTGAACCAACATTTAAACAAGCTGTACAATATAGTAACACATAATTTGAATCAAGACACCAAATGGCTGGATGCACAAGAGAATTTAGTAAGACTTTCTAGAAGAAACAGAAGCGGTTTTCTGATCGTCTTGAAGGACTTCTCTGACTGACATTTCCTTCATGCACACCTTTCTACACTGATCACAAAACCACCACAGGTCTTCTCCTCTTGACATCTTCATCCTTACCATCCACTGCTTAAGAAAAATCCATATTTCATCTTCCACTTTTAGAATACCACTTTAAAACAAACAGTCAACTAATTTTGGCTGAACCAAGAAGCATTTTAAGAGATTATTAAAAATAAGTATACACTCTGGTTTTATACTTTTCTGCCTCTCCTCATATAAAGGACCTATAGCAGAAGACAAGCAATATTAAAAGTCAGAGAATAAGTTCCATTTCAAGATATATTCTTCTAAGGATATGATTTACAGGAAATCACAGGAAACCTCCCATTTGTCTCCATTAGTAAGAAGTGAAGACTATATCCAGTACCTTGAATGAATCCAAACGTAATCTCCCCACTGCCACTTTATTCCTCCTATAATCTTATTATTATAACTTATGTGCTTGATTTCTACACCTGGATAACACATTTGTCTCAAAAACTGCCATTCTACAAAGTTCTTATTTTTTCTGAATGCATAATTCTGGAACACAGCAAAAGGGAAGGAAGTTTGCACTTCACAGAAATGATGCTTTCCAGCTTTAGTTTACTTCCCAATAAACAAAGGGAGCAAAGAAAAGGAACTAAAAAAAGACAACCCCAAAAGCCTGAAAGACACAGAAAGCCTTTTAAGAGTAGATGAGCCTGAACCAGTAATTCTAATAAGCTTGTGTTTTACTTTTAAAAAGTAAAATCTATGACAAAAAGATCTTAATATTACTTCATTCACAGAAAGACTTCTGTGCAGCCTATATCTAGTACAGTTAACAGAACTTAAAGGACATTACCTCTGACTTCATTAAGCAAGAAGACTGTAAGGACATAATTTTGTAGAAGACACCATACCCTGAAAATAGATGTAGTTAAGCACAACAAACAAACTTGCATACCCTATTTTCCCTTCTTAGCAAGACTCATCCAATAGAGTACAGAATGACAGCACCAACTACTCTTAAATGGCTATCATATGCATTTGATATTGAAACAAGATGCTGTGCCAGTCAGATTATGTACAAGTGGCTAAAACAAAAGCTTACACTTTATTAGTTATGCTTCTCTAACTTGTTTCATCCACGGATCTTTTAAAACTAAAATTTATTCACAGGACAGACAATAGAGTAATTTTGGTGTCATCACACAAACAAAATCATATGTATGTTGGCACTGGTTCCTAAATGTACCATCATTATAGAAATGAGGATTAATCAATAATACTAATAGGTTAAAACGATACCAACCAAATTTATGGAGAATGAAGCATTTCTTTTTTCAATGATGCCCTTTTATCCAGTTACCAAGAATTAGCATGATCAAGCACATTGAAGCACTGCTTTGCAGTGCTCAGATACTTAAGTCATATGGCTCAGCAAACAAGTACACCTTCATTCAACTTAAAACTAGGCCACACACAGCTTAAGTATTACCAGTAGGTGAAAGATGATGCACTGAAATAATAGATACAGACTTTTACTTGGAATTGCAGGGGTCATAAGCTAATGGAGCCATGTTTACAATTTTTTTGTTTAACCATTTTGACATACAGTCAGAATGCAATTTGTATAGGAAACACAACTAACAATTTGAACACAAGAAAAACATTTCTAGTGCACTCCTTTTCTCAAGCTCTGAAAGCAATAAGTTAGGTAAAAAGATAGTTGTCACCTTCTGAAATACTAATTTTAAAAGCCTGAAATA
The DNA here is from genome assembly GCA_013390045.1 of Picathartes gymnocephalus. Taxonomy (NCBI): domain Eukaryota; kingdom Metazoa; phylum Chordata; class Aves; order Passeriformes; family Picathartidae; genus Picathartes; species Picathartes gymnocephalus. Next base: position 45,402 of record WEKY01027025.1, on the reverse strand, counting down.
GTTATTGTGATTCAGTGCACTTCATTACCATGATTTGTTTTAAAATCCCTCCTCTCCAACCATCTCACGAGAATGGCCCAAATAGACAGTAAATATGTTAACTACACCTTCTTCAAAAACTCTCTGCTTAAGGAAAGACAATCCTTCCATCACCACTGTTACCCTAACACAGGAAATGAATTGGATAACTGGAAAGAAGCAAATCTAGCAACTAGATACAGTTACTAACACACTGCCTTAATGACGGTACAGAGCTTATAGCAAGTATTTTGAAAAAGTGACAAAGAAATTTGCTTTAATTTTTGCTACCTTTAAGAAAACCTGTAACTGGATTAGGGTTTCATACAACACAGGTAAGTCAAAATAAAACCTGCTTATATAATCCAATTACTTCTGTCAAATTTCCCTTACCATAACAAGTTCATATTTGCTTTGCAACACAATAACTTCTGTACCTACACTAAAAGGTAGCCATAGGCTCCATGATGAACAACTCTCTCAGGAGTTCTGGTAAGAATGAAGCTACAGTGAAAACATTGCTCTCCACACTCACAAATTCAAATACAAAGAACATTCATTCATCAAAATCTTTACTTATCACTAAAACAGCTTAAACAGTGTATTTTGCTCCTCTTGGAGCATTTTTGCCTAAGTATATTCACACCTGGACAGTCTTGATGTACTTTAAGAAAAAATTTCTTAGATGTCAAGCAAACTTCAGACACCCTACAAAGCCCAAAAGACCATCACAGTAGACTGAGTAGCTATAATCATTGCCAAAGATCTGGAAGGAACATATGTATAATTCAAACATAGCAGCAGTGACATTTACAAGAATATAGACATTTCACTGCTTCTACCAACAATTTCACCAGCTGTAAAACTATACTGCCACCGTGCCTGCCTCAGAGCTCAGGTGCACACAGACAGAAGAGCAGGAATTCAATCCTCCATTCACTTGACATGTCATTCCCCACTATCTCCTTTAAAAAGAGGAGACTTCAGAAAAAGCATCATCTTTCGTTTGAATAGATTTGAAGTAATGCCACACAAGGCAAAGACTAATGGCCACAACAATGTTGTATCCCCTTCTTCCCAAAACAAGACTGCAGATCTTGCAAAGCATTTCCCAAAATATTATTTTTTATAGTATTAGATAATCAAATCAAATATTAAAAACCTCTTCAGTTACCACCAAGAGTGCAGATAAAGTGGACGTTAATTCCTTTTATTAAAACTGAACCACTGCAAATCAAGAATCCATTAGGTTTCTGAAAAGGTTCCTTCCTCAGCATGAAACTAACATTAACATTACCTTACCATACCATGATGCAGTATCTGAAAAGCATTAATATTATTTTGCTTCATTCCACGACTTGTGAAAACTCTTAAGTCAATATCCATCGTGGCTCCCAAAGTTTAAGAATCTAGGGTAGGGAGGGAGGTCAAATTCAATTCAAGGTAACAGTCACTCTCTACCACAGGAAAAACTACATACTGTAAGCCCTGTGAATAAGTCATTACAATGAAATGAATGTTTTATGAAGGAAATGAACTTGGTTTTAAAGGTCACAAAGCAACAGATAAGAGCATACAGTGAAACAAATCCAGCAAATTACTGATTGACCTGCAGGGTCAATGAATCAAAGCAATAAATATTTCTGCTCTTTGAATAATTAAAAACGTCAAAACACAATGGCTGCAGACAACAGTATTAAGAATGCAGACAGACCAGACAACCTACTTTAAGTATTTCACTTACCTGTCCTGTGACTGCTCCTCATACATTCTTTCCTTTCCTTCTTTAAAGAGTCGTATGGCCCGTTTTGACTTTTTCATAAGACTGTCAATGTAGATTTTAAAATACTCATTCTCACTGAGTTGTGCAAGTTTCTGGTTGTCATCATATTTGCTCAGTATAAGCCGCAAATGTTGGTAAGTGTCAGGTAGAATGTCAAGTATATAAGGTGGGCTGTTTTTGAGTTGAAGCTTTGGGTTTTGGCACAATCTTACCTATAAGAAAAAACAAGAGAATGTAAAATACAAGAAATACATTGAGACAAAAACTGATCTGATATTTTCAAATTTATCAGATATAACATACTTCTCTAACTCCAGTCCCAAAGAATTAAATCCCAGTTCATTTATATTCTGTGAAATTCCAACTCAGTCTCTAATGTCAAAAGAGGCAAAATTTGACTTAATCTTGTCACATCTATAAAAAGCACACAAGCTTACCTACATATTTAGTGGGTTTGCCCTTAAAGACTCTGCTTTCCTGTCTAATATATGCTAAGGAGCATATCAAAACACAGCATGCAAGAAATGCCAAGAGCACTACTTTCACACAGATCTGTTTGCTGCAGGTTAACTTACCTACAGATGTTTAAATATCTTACTAAGAACTGACATAAATTACTTTGTCATCTGCTGGCTATCTTCATCCAACAATATAGCCCCTTACACCCTAGGGAAATTTAATTTTGAAAGCTCTACACATAAGAAAATGGTCTGAACTGTGACAGTGGTTCAAAAGTTATCAGCTACAACAGGCAGACTTGAGGTCACTCAAAAATAGATACTGTAAACCAGGAAAAAAAAATATGAACTCATTGTTTTCCAGCTCCTGGCTGCAACAGAAGTTCAGTGCTTTGGTTTTGGCTGGATGAGGAAGTGTCCATCAAAGTTTCTTTCTCATTCCCTTATCCATAATGAAAGACTCATAGATCAAGACAAGGACAGCGAGAGATCATTCACCAAATACTGTCACAGCCCCAACCTGGGGAACTTAATTATTTTAATTACCAATCAAATCAGAGTAGGGTAACAAGAAAATAAAACCAAACCTTAAAAACACATTCCACCCACCACTCCCTCCTTCCTGGGCCTAATTTTATTCTCCACTCTACCTCCTCCCCTGCAGTAGCACAGGGGGATGGTGAACAGGGGCTATGGTCAGTTCATCACACCTTATCTCTGCCACTCCTCCCTCCTCAGTGGGAGGGCTCCTCACACTCCTCCCTTGCTCCAGACACTGGGCTCCCTCCCACAGGTGATGGCCATCCTTGAACTTCCCCAGAGTGAGTCTTTCCCATGGACCACAGCTCTTCATTAACTCCTCCAGAACATGTCCTTTCCACAGGGTGCAGTCCTTCAGGAGCTGCTCCAGCATGGGTCCTCTGCAGGGTCACAAGTCCTGCCAGGAAAACTGCTCCCACTTGGGCTCCTCTCTCCATGGGGCCACAGGTCCTGCCAGGAGCCTGTTCTCGCACAGGTTCCTCATGGTGTCACAGCCTCCTTCAAGCATCAGCCTGCTCCAGCCTGAGGACTTCCATGGCTTACAGTGAATGTCAGCTCCACTGTGGACCAGCACAGTCTTCACCATGGGCTGCAGGGGAATCTCTGCTCCAGTACCTGGAACACCTCCCCCATCTTCACTGAGCTGCGTGGCTGCAGAGTTGTTTCTCTCACAGATTCTCACTCCCCTCTTCCCTGGCTGCAGTTTGCTTCTGCACAGTAGCTTTCCTCCCCCATTCTCTAGGACGTTACCCCAGAGGCACCACTGCTGCCAGTGGGATCAGCCTTGGCCAGCAGCAGGTCCATCCTGGTGCTGGCTGGCACGGGCTCTATGGGACAGGGGGGAAGCTTCTGGCAGTGCCTCAGAGAAACTACTCTGTAGCCCCTCCACTACTAAAACTTCACCCTTTAAACCAAATAGAAGAAAACATCTCAATGGACTTGGAATCATTGTGATCCCAAATGGCACAAATACTAATTAATTGAATATACATTACTCAAAGAGTAAGTTCAGACTAATCAAATACTCTTATTTGAATCTAGTTTCCAAATAAATGTTTCTGGAAGAGAAAGGTATTCTTTGTTTCCTACACATCCTTAACAAGATTAGAATTGTCTCCTATCTGTATTTTCTAATAGTTTGTTCTGCTCTAGAAAGAAAAGTGACTAAAACTAACAAGTAGTTTTTGACTGCTTGTGCACTGAGCTATTCAGGCTCAGCTAAAACATTGCATAGGGACACATTCTAGATGTGTGTGCAGCTGTACATACGCAAATACTTATGAAAAAATTAAGACCACATGGCATAGAAGTTTTATAGGCATTATTTGGAGATTGCCAAATTATATATTAGTGACTTTGACATTCTTTCAAGGTAACTAGCGAGGTTATAAAAACATCTTAATACTGCCGAAAGTAGATTCCTATTCCTACTAATCTATCAACTTGAAAAAAGTGAATTCTTGAGCATTTCTGGGTGAGAGGGGAACAAACCTGTATCCTATGACGCTCACCTCTCTAAACTCAAAGCTCTATCACTATTGCTGACCTCTCCTGCAATTTCTACATCTACAACATTAAGAAATTCACTGTCTTAAGACTGCTGCCACTAACAGCCCTTCAGGCACCCCAAACAGCAAAGCAAACACGTAACGAACAGTTTCTTACCCTCTGAAACGTACACAGCGCAAGAACACAACCAGGCAATTAGACTGAGGTAACAGGGGGGTCATAGTTAGAAAAGTGGAGGCAGAGTGGACAAAAGTCAGAAGTTTTTGAAAAGTCTAGAGCCATTCAAAACAGTACCTAAAACATGACATTTGCAATAGCTCTCCTCATTTCGCTGATTGTTATTTTAGCAATTTCTATCATTCTTTCAACTTTTAGACCAAGTAATACATCAGGAAGCCTTCTGATGTATTGTAGTGTCCTCATCCCAGAGGAATTTACATCTCAGTAAGAAAAAAACCAAAACAGCAGCAGGCAAATATGAATATGTGAGCTGTTCAACCTGCTGAAGAGTGGTTCTCTTCACTGAGACTGAACACTAGCAATTTGGTATTTCTAGACATAAACAGCAAAGTTTCACAGCAAGATCTCAAATAATTTAATAGCTTATAAAGGAAATCGTTTAAGTCGAGAACAAGCTGGAAGGAAACAAAAAGCATAAAGGTATTTGATCATCTTTTAACTGGTAATGAAGTCTGAAACTGCAATCCAGAGCTGCAAGAGACTTTGAAACTGAAAATGATTCGTTTATATTTTATGTGATGAAAATAAGGTCATCAGGATAAAAAAAAGGGACAACAGGGCCCCAGTTGTGGGTTAAGAGATGTCTAAAGCAGGATTCTCAAAGAATAAACGTTGGCTATGATAGCATTCTTTCAAGATCAGAAAAGCACTGAAGTTAAGCTGACAGATAGAATTCTCTAAGGAGATGTCAGAAACATGGGCAAAGAATCTTACATGTGTATCTAGATCTGAAAATCATCCATGCAGAGACAACATGAGTTTCTTTTAGTAGAAGAGTAAGAAGAACTGGAATCCCAAACACAGAAGTGAAAAATCTTTATGAAAACCAGATTTTTTCCTCTGAACTTTGAGTTCACTGTGATTTCTGGTTTAGTGAAAGCCTGAGACCAGACTGACATTCTTCACAAGACCAACTACAGGTGACAAAAATCTGTCCCTGATCAGGCCTTACAACTTTCTGAAGTAACAAGCCCAAGGGAAAAAAAACATCTAAAAGATCAAAATGGTTTTTTTCTCTAAATAAGTCAGCAATGAGAGCAGACTACAAGCAGAGCAGGCTGCAATAATTCTGAATTACTTATTTATCCTAACTTAAATCTCATGAACAAAGAATTATCTTTCTGAAGTCTATCTTTTTGATCAGATGTGCTAACAAGCAGAATATTAGTGATTTCATATATATTAGAAATACTTTTAAAAATACTAAAACAAGAAAAAGCAATTTGTTTATGCTTATTGCTGTATTTCCAACAGTCATTCTATTCAGCCACACAAAAAGTATATCCAGTTATAAGGAAGAACTATTTTCTCTTCCAGAAGTTCTAGAAAGTTTTCTTCAGTCTCACATCATTACATACAAAATGGTTTACAAGGCTGTACTTTCTGCTGAATTTGGATAGATACAGCACATTAGCAGAACCTTCCCTTTTAGAACAAGCCACACAAAAATTCTTGAACACCTTCATTAGTTTTATGCATTATAATTGAAAAAAATATTAACATTACATTCAAATCAGTGATCCACTGAAGTAGTATAAGGTTTCCTTCACTTTACAGAGTACACAAGGCCTCAAAGGAAGTAAGTCTGTAAGGAGATGGTTGGTAAACCATATGGTTTCCAGTCAGGATGTCCTGATACATACCACAGCAGTTCAAAATTAAAAGTAAGCAAGAAGAAATGACACCTGCTGACGCAAAAGATTTGCCAAGACCTTTCTTCAAAAGAAAACAGAGCTCAAAACAAACACACACACAAAAAACCCCAACACCCCTAGAATAAAGACCTCTATATTGCACTTTACAAGGCAATTCTCACCAACACATTAGAAGCGGACATGAATCACATCACTGTGATTTTTGTATTGTTATGACTGGAAGGAAGCATATATTTAGCAAGCACTCGGTGTAAAAAAATGAAAAGCAGTAAGCAAGTTAGTAAAAAAATATCTCTCTTACTGAGGCAAACTGAGACAAAATCAAGCTCCTTTCACTAGGTCGCACTTGGGGAAAATCCAAATACTTAATACAGAATCACAGAAACAATAAGAGTGCAACTCTGTGAAAACTGAGGCATTACCCTAATCTACCAGAAACTGATTTTGAAATAGTTAACTACAGAACTTCCAGACAAGTTAACTCTAGTTCCTTTGCAGAAAGAACATTAAGCCCCTCTTCTCACCTCTCCTCCCCCACCCTTAACCAAAATAAATGCCACTAATCATAATACTTTTGAAGATATTTGACTGAAATTATAAGGTATTATTTCATAGCATCATTGGAGATGACAGTAATGGAGGCCTATTGTACATAGACAATTTCTTGCTAAAAACTATCTTCTATTCACTTTTTAAAGCAAAGTTGAAATCCCTTGGCTCATTTGACAAAAGGATACTTGTTCAAGCAAAGTATAACAGCCTTAACACAATCTGTTTAAACACCTAATGCTAGTCAAAGACAATACAAGGAAAGTAACTCAGCTAAAACAGAGTAAGCATCTAATGAATAGGACATCCGCTCAACACTGTTCTCAGCTGCAGTGAATGCGCCAGAACAATTGGAGCATCAATGCTCACACACTTCCAAAACTACACTGCCAAACTGCCCAACTGAACGAGTGTCTTCTGCCATGCTGTACCAAACAGTGAAAGAATTAAAGAATGCTTTGACACACCACAAACAGCATAAAGGTGGCTCTGCAGTTAAGATACCATAAAAAATCCACAACATCCAATGCAATCAACAATGAATTCTGAAAAACTTAATCAGGAGGGGGTAATAAGGAAAATGGCCTAAGTTTGAACACTATGCTTTTTCGACATAGATTTCTTCCTGCCTGAAGTTACCTTAACTGCAATGCATTTCATTTTCCACAGAAAAAAAGCTCTCATCAGAATATAAGTAGAGGTGACCCAATCTTTTTGCCTGAGAATACAGTAAGTGCTTGTTCAACAGCTGCCACACTGCAACTGAGCCATATGTTTCCATAGTAGAAGAATAAACAATAAGAATGCTGATGCCACAGACATACAAGGACAGTTGACTTTGGAGGGTAATTTTACTTCCTTCCAATTAGAAAGAGAGAAGCTTCTGTTTCTCTGTTTAATTTTGTATTCTTTTTCCATAAGCAGCATGTGCAGGACACAAGATTTCCTACCAACTTTGACCGCAGAATCAATTACATGAAGTTTTGCAAATGATAACCAATGCACACAATTTCAACTACCATGCTCTGTATACTCAGATGCTGACAGATATTAATTTAAAGAAAACCACAATACTAAGCTGCACAGGTAACACAGCTTTTACTCACTAAGTCATTAGAATAAGCTTTGGATAAGCACTCTAGTTTGCTCTTAAATAATTACTAAATAGCAAATCAATGCCATCCCCATTTATACAGTCGGAGTCAAGCAACTAGTGGGCCATGACAATTCACCCAAATAGTTTAGGCAATACTACTCATCTTCATAGTGGAAAATTTAATTATTTTCAGGCTCAATGCATAGGAAGAATGAAAAGTGATTAAAAGTTGACGAAATACACCTGTTTTAAAAAATCCTGTTCAGAATATGTCACAATTTGATCAGCTTGAATCCCTATGAGTGAAGCGTGAAAAAATAGTACTGACAACCCTAAATAGCCCAACAAGTAAAGTGACTAAACTACTCTGATGTCTACATAGTAGTAATTCTCTCCCAAAGCTGGTCTCAGCATACCATTACTCTTAATAGTAATACATGGCTAGGGTCTAGGTTTTAAAAGCTGTTAGATTTACAATCTCAGAAAAAAAACCCCATGTAATTTATACACAGTTTAAAGGAAGACCTGAGTTACTTGTCAACAAAATTCATTTTTCATTTATTTACAGGATACAAACTCTCTAAAATATACATCATGTTTTAAAAACAGTAATTTGCTTCCTACAAGTCCAGAGATACATGGTCAAACTTCTTATACAACACATGCATTGGAAAGCAAGGCTAGCCTTCTAAACCATATAAGAAACATTATTCTTTGCATTGCACAGGAATTAAAGTCCTTTTGGTTTTTAATGGTAAAGCTACTGCTTACCCATGAGACAAGCAGTAGGGAAACTTGACATTGATGCTAACAGTTGCTTGCCCTTTAATAATGCAGTTAGTATTGTAAATTCACATGAGACATAGAAATAAACCACAAAAAGTGCAGATACCAGTGTATGAAGTATAAAAAGGAAAGATATATAGACAGATAGTGATTTACATTCACTGATTACCTACATGCAGATTTTTTTTTTAATTCCCTGCAAGGATGTTAACTTTCACAAACAAGGCTCTAAGCAGGAGCACTGTTCCAACATTCTGTCCTGCTAAAGAACTCTTTTTCAAAATCCATGATTATTTTCAGACTGATAATGAAAGCTGGAGAACACCCGAACAGAACTGCAATTCTGCCTATTCCAACCTAAAGTATCAGTCCATGGAAAACTGACATTATCATGAAATCTGAACAATTTGAAAGCAGGACATATAACCAAATCTAGACAAAGAAGTTTGCACGGTGTCTAGGTAGCCAGAATTCTTGAATACACCACAAAACCACCCTCACAGTACAGTTCTTACAGAGTAGGAATGTTTGTAGTATTGGTTAATCCCTTACTGTTGCAAACAAGTAATTCATACAGAAAACTTCATCTGCCAGAGGACAAAATTACAGAAAGAAATGAAAGAAAGGTAAAAGATGGCAATTTTAAAAAAGAAATAAATGCAAACCAGAAATTATTGAGCTCTGTCACTAGTTTTTAAAGCTGCTCTTTTTTCAGTATTTGGTCAAGATAATAGCTATGCTTTGTTTCCATTATTACTTTTCTTAACATCTTAAGAATGGAAGAAATTTCAGCTACCTTACTACAGCAATAAGGTGGTTATCACAGCTTCTACAGTTAAAGAATAAAACAAGTATAATAACTGTTATTACAACAAGTAAAATAGGCCTCCAAGCCACAACCTTACTATGGTAGCACCCCACTGACTTGGCAGAGCTGCTGCCTTCACCAGGTATTAATCTGATCAGTGACCCACCACAGCAATCAGTCATAGGACACACTACAGAAATGGGATTTAAAACAACAGTTGATCGAGCAGGTTTCTATTTCTGATTTTAATCCCTAGGTTTGATCTAGGCAGAGGAAAAAATGACCTTCCTGTGCCTACTGCCACACAAGGCTATGAGATTTATATTTATTTGCCAGCATATTAAATTATTAAATTTTCTCAAACACATCCTTTCACTACAAGTACCAAATGCTAAAAACTCAACCAACAAGCTAGAGCATTCTCACAATATGACATCATCCTGTCTGGTATACTTTAATACAATTTGGAAATAAAATTTGATTAACTGAGAGCAGCTTAAAGAGGATACATTAAAGATCCAAATTGAGGACACTTATCCACTAAAATGAAAAAGGAAGCACAGCACAAAGTCCAGCCTTTCCAGTCACTTCTACCAAACAGGCCTTCCTGGCTGTTCTGATGGGCTGTGACAAATACCATTATCCTGCACTGGATGAGTGAAAGCAATCCAGAAGTCTAAGCAGTGGGGTAAAGACTTTCTGGTAACTGTGATTATACAAACAAATCAGGGTATAACCTTACTATATAGATCTGTAAAAGGCCTGACACAGGGAAATCAGGGCTGTGCATTCCCCACGTGGTTTCAGCAACAAACCAAATTCCTAGTTTCCAAGCTGAAAACTTCCTCCTACTGAAGAAGAGCATCGACTTTTGAGTATTTAAGAGAATCCACTGTTAACAGCATCCTGACCATTGACAGGAAAGATGTCAACAAAGTCTTTGAGATAATAACCATTTTTATCAAAGCTGGGGTTTCAGTTTGTAATCGCTATCAGCAGATGCAGTAGAAATACAGATACTATTCTTGGAGCATCAAAAAAGAGCCTACAAGGCCTTTAAAAACTACTTTAACACTTGTATAGGCATATTACATGAAACAGCCTCCACCCTGCTAGTATATAACTAATTATGAACGTTAAGAAATGTTGAACATCTTATTTCACAAGAGCCTCAGGGAAAGCAAAGAGTTACACTAAATCACAGAGAATCACTGAGTTTAAAAGTGTTGACTGTATCACGATATAGACCCAAGGCCAACAGGTAGCAATCCTCACTGCTCAGCAGTTTCAAGAGGAAGCTTTTAAGTATCACCCCATGTGTAAAGCAGAGCGCCAGCATCTCCTGAACAGCAAGCCATGTTACAATCAAACTCTTCCTACCACTGGTAAGGCACTCTCCTAGATAACCTTTCATTGTACAAGCTGCCATTTCATAGAATACTAAACAAAATGTATCAGGCTGGTGAGGGGAACCATAAGAGCTAAAAAGCTACAGTCTATCCCTACCACTTCCTGAAAAAGGAGTTTCAGTACAGTGTATTTCTAGTTTCAAAATTAATAGTAGACGTACTTGTAAGTCATTAAAATGCAGAACACATACTTAAAAAGTTAGGCATGCCATACTAATCTGTTTACTAAACTGACAAGAGTGACATCCCCCAGCCCCCACGCACATTCCTAAAAGCACAAACAGGTCTATGTTGCCATCACATATCTCACAGGACAATTAGCTTAACTGAAGTTTAATACTCCAGAGGTCTTGTTTGCAGACTAACAGTGTGATCCAACACGAAACACACAGAATATGTGATTACAAGTCTATAGTTAAGCAGCTTTCGGTTAGGACAGCTCTTCAACTTTGAGTCATTTTAAAGGATCTGAAAATAACAATAGCCTAAGGCAAACACACACATTTGTTTTCCTTCCACAAACCAAGATTAAAAAAAACATAGCCAGAGGCCACTGGACGGGAAAAAAAATAAAAAAGACAAATGATGCCTAAATAACCTAAAACGTAAGTCCCCTTGCTTTCCTGAGGCACATGCAGCACAGCACCCAGAGCTGAAGCTGTTTGCCCCTGTGTACCTATTTAAATAGCCCCATTCTTCACTGTGTGTATACACGGACGCACAGAGACACCCACCACTTTGTCCATAAGCTTCCAGGTCTTCTCCACAGTCCTGCGGTCGGCAGCTGCCTGCTTGGGGGGCCCCACAGCATCCTGAATGGCATCAATGAAGCCCAGGATCCGTCCCTTGCGCGGGTTCCGGCCGTTGAGGGAATTGGCCATCTGGGAGCCAAGCTGGCCGCAACGACAGAGAAACACAGGCTCACAAGGTGCTCCGAAAACATCTTGTCATAGAACCCGCCGCAGCCTGCGAGGCAACACTTCCTTCTCGCCGGGCAGGAAAGGGCAAGATCAGGGCATGTTTAGGAACAAGCTTAACTTTTCATGACATACAGCGCAAACCCACCTGGCCCGGGTTTACACTGGCAGAAGCGATCCCGGATTTACTGTCAACACCGACAGTCGGGAGCGGGGAACACACCCGCGCCCGGCTCCGCGCCGCGCCCCTGCCTGTCCCTGCGCCCGCCGGCCGCGGGCACATGCCCGGCACGGCACAACAAAAGAGGCCGCGGCGGAGCGGGGGCAGGAGCGGGAGGAGGGAGCAGAGGAAGGCAGCGCGGACAGCAGGCAGGCAGGAACGCGCAGGGCAGGCGGGGGCAGCGGCACGCACACGGACCTGGCTCCCGGCGCACGCACACGCACGGACTGGCACCGCACGGCCGTCGGGAGAGCCGGGAGCAGGCGGCGGCAGGGAGGCTCCTCAGCCCCCGCGGCGGAGCGGAGCGCAGGCGAACCGTCTCTCCGGACGAGGCTCTCCTCCCTCCGGCCGCGGCGGCTTCAGTGCCGCGGGAGGCAGACGGAGCGCATCCCGCCCCGCCGCCCGCGCCCGTCCCGGCTCCGCGCCGGCCGCCCCGAAGGACTCTGCCCCGTGCGGCTGCTGCTGGCGGCGGGCGGGCGGCGGGCGAGCGCTGCCCCACGGGGAAGCGTGGAGAGCTGCTGCCCTGCCGCCCGCGTCGCCCTCCGGTACCCCAGCCCAGCCCGCCCGGCGGGTGGGTGGGAACGTGCGCGCGTGTGTGGAGAGTCCTACGGGCACATGCAAAAGAGACAGAGAGAGAAGAGAGAGAGAGAGAGAGAGAGAGAGAGAGAGAGAGAGACGCACACGCACAGGTCTGTGTGGGGCATCGCT
>WEKY01027025.1:4598-32316 GCA_013390045.1 Picathartes gymnocephalus | reverse complement strand
AAGAGGTGGGGCTGCCGCCCCAGCTCGTCCCGCCGGCTGAGGGGCAGCCTGAGGCCTTTGGGGGTAGTGGGGGCTGCCTTCGTGGGGACGGTGACATTGTCCCTGGTTGTGGGGTCTCCAGGGGCTGTGGCAGCCTGTCCCTGCCTCCCTTGGGGAAGCTGTGGGACCCCTGCCTGTGGGAGCGCTTGCAGTGTGTTAACGATCAATAGTTCCTGCTGCCGCCTTTTTGAGTGTGCTGCCTCTGCGCTTCCCCCTCGCGCTTTTGCGAGTTTGCTGGGTTTTTTGGTGGCCACAAAGAACGAGAATTTTTTTTCCCCTCTGTCTGGTTTCTTTTCTTGCTTGCTTGTTTGTTTATTTGTTTGGGGGTTTTTTGTTGTTTATTTGGGGCGGGGGAGGTGTTTGCGAGTGAGGGAGCTTTGCTGTTAAGCAAGTGCCGAGATTTCCATGCTGGGAATGGGCTGGAGTGCTCCGAAAGGTGGTGAGGGAAAATGTAAGCATTTTCTAGATAAAAAAGCCCTTTTAGATGAGTTTATTTTGATACGAGCCCTTCCCCTGGGGATATGGTAAATAAAACTCCACTGATTGTCTGTTACTCTTGAATGCTGCGAAGAGTGAGGCTTACCTGCATAAGGTAGAAGACATTTCAGATCCTTTTGAAGATGGTCCAGGGAGTAATTATACTTTGCAAGAGTTAATCTTCTAATTAGCTGTCATGAAAGGAAACAAAAATGCAACACTTAGCATCAAAGTTTTTATTTTCTAAATACAATTGTATTAGAGGAGTATTTTTAAGTTTTGGTTTTCAGATTATCTGCAATTGTGGTTTTTGTAGTTGTCTTTGCAAAGATTTTCTTTTTTAACGGTTTGTTCTTCTGGGTTTTTTTCCTACTTTTTCTTGGATTTGATTTTTAATAAAATAGGAGTCAGGAAAAGCAGTAGAAAAACTTGTAGAGGATTTCAGTGTTGCTTTTTTTCATATTGTAATTTATAGGTATTTTTAGTGTAGGTATCTTCCTGTTGGTTTAAAATGTATCACGCTATTCTTTTGAACACACATTAAACAAATCATATCAATAATGTCTTCCTCAACAGTTGTTCCTCTATATCTTTAAAATATGAATTGGCAGTTACTCGCCTTAAGTGGGTTGGAAGCTTCTGATTTTATTGTAGTCTCTGCAAATTACTCTTTTCCCTGTGTTGGTTTAAAACTTCTCTTTGGCAGATGTCCCTATCCCTTTTTTTTCTTTGGAGTTCAACTTTCGTAAGATGAAGTTGGTAGTGACTGATCACTCTCTTGCTATCTCTCATTTGGTTGTGAAAACAGCAGAGGATCTGATGCTTTTTCTGAACTTGTAAAGCCTTGGGTTCCTGTTCTCAATTGTTTTGTTTTCACAGTTGTTATGTCATTCCCTTCATGTCCCACACTCTGCCAAGAGCTGTACTCGGTGAGCTCTTGGTAGCCGTCTGGGGCTGAGTCATGGTGTCTTGCAGTTCATCCGAGTGCAGGGCCAGCAGGAGCGAGCAGCTTGGTTCCCTGCATCCCTCTGCATCTGTGCTGCCTTGTCAAGGGAGTAGCCAGCTCCGTGGGGAAAGTGAGTGGTTTTCAAGCAGTGTTCTCTCATTGCTTGTGCTGTGCAGTAAGTACAGATATTCTGGGAATTGCAGTCCTCAGAAGGTCATGTGCGTACTTTGGAAGCAAGCCAGCTGGGAGAGCAGGTGGAAGAGATACCTATGGCTTCAGCAGCATCAAGGCTGTTAAAGAGGGGTCAGGATTCTGCGTGCTGTGCTGTGGAAGGACGAGAAGACACAGCACTGCTGTTGTGACTTCAAGCACTCAGAGTGACAGGGCTATTTGACAGAAGACAGCTGAGAGGTGAGGCTGAGAGGAGAGGAGCAAACAGCTGCTGTGTTTGAAGTTCAGGGCACCTCTTGTTAGCAGTTAGCACATAAAGACTTAGCTTGCCCACTGGATCTGTGGTCGCTGAAGGCACTTGCCACCTGGAATATTTTGACACAGGCCAGCAGCACTGTATTAATGTCCAGTTATTCCTACTGCCTGAGCTTCAGGCTCTCTAATAGGCTAAACTAAGAAGCTAACCTGCTATGTGTAGATCCACTCAGAGACCACAAGGTGTTTCAATGCAGAAACCCAGGTCAGGTACTTTATATCTCTAGGAAAGAGTATCTTTCTGTTTGGGCTATATGTAAGGTACTTATGTAAGTTTGGTGTCTAAGGTCCAAAAGTTGTGTATATACATTTAAAATGGCTTTACTTACAAGCTCTCCAACTGAACGTTTATTTGACTTGTTTTTATACTAAAGAATATGACCGTTTAGATCTGTGATTTAATCACTCTATGGAAACACTACAGAATGAAGCAAGGTAAATCTGAGGCATCAGATTTTGAGATTTGTATGTTACATGAGACTGATCCTCAGTCTGGTCAAGTCAACAATCAGTCATGTAATGATGACAATATTAGGATGTCATCCAGGATTTGGTAAAATTCTGTAGTGAAAATTCTGGGAGTGAAGGTGGTTAGGAGTCAGGATATGATGAAGGAATCAAGACAGTGTAAAAGAAGCGTTCAATTGAACTCTAAATTCCTTTGTGAAGTAGGGATTTCAGGTCTGAGCATTTTACGGAAAAGCAAAATCATGTGACTTCTTGAAAAGCCTAGCTGCTTGGTAGGGAGAAAACAGATACAGAAGATTAAGCTAACAGTTACATTTGTCCATTGCAGTATTTTCCTATCTGTTAACTGGTTTGGGTTTTGTTGGTGTTTGTTTTTGTGGAGGTTTTATTGGTTAGTTGTTTTTTTACTTTCTTGGTGACTCCCATTCTTCTGTACTTACTAGCCTTATGAATGAAACTTCATGTTGGTGCTCTTGAATGAGTTCCATCAAAGAGCAGTTGACAATCGTTGGAAGCAACAGATGTTTTGGTTTGGTTTTCTTTGTTCACCAGCTATTAAAATATTATTGATTTTCTGCAGTCAGTCAATGCATGTGGTTTGGGAGGTTTTGTCACTTGTATGTTTTTTTGCTGTGGTACAAGTGGCTTTGTACCCAAATACACTGAAACATAAGAACAATGAAGAGGACAAATGTAGGTTCTATTTATAGCAACGTAAGTAAGAAGGGTGTATAGTATATAATATGCTGAGTTAATGGATATGGTAGCAATGCTTGTAAAGTTTAAGTCATCTATTTCAAACATTGAAGGTGAAGTGACTTCTTGCTAATTGTAACACAATATCCTGGCTATCCCAGCATTGTTAAACTTCTGAAGTAATCTCTTGGTGTTTTGGCTGAATATGTACGATGTGATGAAAAGGCAGCTGTTCATGGGGATGTAGCATTCTGTGGGGCAGGGACAGGCACTGGCTTAATGGCTGAGCTTTGATGAGGTCACCCTCTTCTCAGCATGTGCAGCACCCCAGCAAAAATTAGTTGGTCCCTCTTTGCAGGGAAACTGAAGCTGTAAGGGCTACTGGAACGTGCTGCTGTTTTGCTGCCCTACCTTTATTTTTCTGTAAAAACCTCAAGCAAAACCAGCAAACAAGAAACCCCCACACCAGAACCTAAATAAACAAAGGAACCAAAAAAGAGAAAACATAATTATTGTAACAACTGATAACTCTTAAGGTCCAGGACTATTTGCTTAAATACATTTTGGCTAGCCCATTCTAGATAAATACAATATCTTATGAATACCCTTCTTCTCCCATATCCAATTACTGCATAATCACCTGTAATAGTTGTTAAGAATATTAAAGTGGAGCAAATGCAAAATGCTTTCATGTTATTATTTTGCAGTGCCCTTGAGGATGGTAGATCTTTAGAACTAAAAAAAAAAGTTTATAAGCTGCAAGCCAGCATCAGGGGTAATTTTTAAAATAGATTGCAATGTACTTACCTGGGTTTTATTGTAGCAAACTGAAAGACAGAAAGCAAAACCAATCATCTGTGACACTTAATATTCTCTTACTTATGATTCAAGTTGGTATAATAATAAAAATTATAGATACTTTTCCTGCCTTAGTGGGTAATTACTTAGAGAAAATTAGTGATGGGAGTGACAGTTTGTTGTCAGATTATTATCTAGTTAATTTGACTACTGCTATTTTTCATCTATTTACTTAGCTTATGTTTTTCATAGTCATCAAGTACTCAAGCTTACTTTTTAAAAAATTTTGTTACTCCTTTCTAGAAATGAAAAAATATTCTTTTCACACATGTGAAATGTGAATAGTGTGACAGTTTAACCTGCTTTGCTGTTGAACTACTGCAAGAAAGAAAAAAAGGACTGTCTTTCCAAGTTTCTGTACACTGTAAAGACCCATCATTTCTCCAGCAGGCTGTTGCAGTACAGCTGATTATAATACAGTGTTGCTGTATTAGTTCCCTCTGCTGAGTAATTAAATCCTCTTTTTATGCTTGATGTGGAAAGACAAGCTAAATTTGGCTCTGCCTGTACCTGTGAATAAAACGAGCCAGGCACTGTTCTTGGGCCCTGAGGCCAGGTAGGCTCGCACAGGGATGCTAACCACCATCCTTTCCCGAAATTACACCACACCCACCACCCCCTCACCCCACCACATCCAAGTAGTAATCCCTGACCTGTGCTGGCCCTGAACCTCCCTGGGATTTGTTTGGGAAAACACCAGCTGACACGGGCCAAAACTGCTCCGCAGTATCCTACTAATCTACTACCACACTTCATGGTGTGCTATGGTTATTGTGTCTGTAGTAACTATAGTTGGAATTTGTATGCTTATAAATATACAGACATGCATATACACAATGTAATAGGAGATGTTTCATCTTTGTTAATTTTGGTTGGGCTGCAAATAATGAAAGTGTTTTCAACTGGCTTCTCAAGGAGCGAAGTCTTTAAGGGGCAAGAATTTAACTGACTAAGGCTCTTGTGCTCACGTTTTCAAATCTTTCCTTTACACTAGGAGCAAATCTACTTAAGTATGAAATTGTTTCCCTTGCAAAATACAGCACATCCATTTGCCTGACTATGACTAATTAAAAAATGCATTCTCTGTTTGCAGAATGAGTATGAAAACTAATTATGGGGCCAGGCCTGTGTTTATTTACACACCTCACTAATGAGTTCGTTTGCCGTAAACTAGACAGCCCACTTCAAAACACATCTCCACCTTAATATATTGTATTAAAAAAGTGTGTCAGCTTAATTTTAAAACAACCTACCCCTCAGGGAGTGTTCTTCTGTTTCTTTTCTGTTATTAATTGCATCCATCTGCCAGAGCAGGTGCAAAGGCTTTAACTAAGTCCTGTCATTTTAGTACTACCTCTTGAATTTGCTCCATCTGTGCAATAAAATTAAAAAAAAAAAAATCAATGTCTAGATCTACTTTTTTTTTTTTTTTTTAATTATCCCCTTGTTCCTTCGGAGTGCCATGGTCTTAGTTCTTCCCAATCTCGGTCTCCAACATCCTTTTTAATGTCTTGCCAAAGTACAACTGGGTTTGCTTGTTCGACTTGATAATTAGGAGGTTCTGTTCTTTTCCATTTAAATAGCTCTTTTTTCATCAAAATTTTAAGATTTTCAGCTTTTGGTAAAAGGTTGTAAAATATTCCCCGGGACTTTTCACTGTCATCTTTCTCTGGAGTAGGAGTTGCACTTTGATAGGAAACAAGCCTATGTCTATTGAACACAGTTTAGCATAGAAAAGACTTCTATGATTCTGCAAGTAGAAATAAGTTCAGTTAGTGGAGATTTGAACTGTATTGCTAGCAGCTTTAATTGAAATAGTCAGATGAGATGCTGTCATAGAGGCTTTTCTTTCAGAAATCAGTGTTTTCAGTTGAGTAAGATAGCATCTTAAACAGGGAAACCATAGCTTAAGCATGATGATTTATTTGCTTAAATTTCTTCTGTGCCATTCATTGTTGCTTCCAATATTCTTGTTCATCCTTCTAAAACAAGACAACTTTTTGTACTCTAATCTGCTCAACTCCTTGACTGTGAATTTGTGGCATATCTTGTGTTTCCTGTATGCTTCAAGTTCTGCTGATATTTTGTTTGTGAGCAATGACAGGAACCTTTTGCCTTTGACTGGTAGAGTAAACAAATCGGGTTTTTTTTCCTCCTCTGCTTACTTACCTTCATTTAAAATAAGTTATTTTTCCCACACTGAAAAGTAAACTATGTATTTTGTAAGGCAAGTCACTATTTTAATAGAACTGAGTAATTTTTGACCTTTTGCATGGGCCATTTGCAAACACAAACTGAATGCATTTGGTATTTGTGATTATTTATTGCATACTTCAGAGCATTCAGTTATTCTCAGACTGGGCTTATAATATTTTTGCTTCAGTTGCTCACTCTACATTGGTGACTATTTTTCTACTTTATCGCAAGACTGTTTTTTTTTTTTGGAGAGGAAAATGAAAAGAAGTGAATTAGGCTTCTGGGGAGAGGAATAACTGATTTTTGCCTTTTGAAAATATTCATTTTAATGCATCAAAAAGTCGTATTTTGAACAACAGTGAATACTACATTGAAATGTGCTTTTACATTGTTCTATTAATTCTATTATGTGGGAGAGTTTAACATTTGTTTCCTCTAAGTTTCAGATTAAGGCGTGTTGTGTCCAATGAAATATAAAGAGGTCAAAGTAAAACTAATAATGAAGTGAAGCTTGAATTAACCTCTTTTTTACTGAATTTCTTTCATTTTCCTGTCTAGTTTTCAGTGTATCCAGTTCTACATGGATGCCCCCATTGTTTAGACAGTCAGCAGTTGTCCAGCAGAACATTGTGACCCTTGTATCAAACCGCACAAAAGTAGTTTTAATTACTAGGAATGTGATTTTGTTTCAGTTTGGGTTTTGGTTTTTTTGCTCTGCAGAGTTATTTCCCTGTGTTTTTATTTTGTTCAGTTACCATTCATTTGCTGGTAAATGCAAAATCAGCTATACTGGCTTACAAGCCGGCTGTGCCAGTATTTTCCTCTCTCCTTTCTGTTATTCTTGGCTTTTTAAAAAGGGTCTGGTATTTTACAGCTTTTCTTGAAATAGTGTAGTGCTATAGGGGATAACAAGAAATGTCTTCTTCTGTAGTTCAGTTCTTCTCAAACTCCTACTTCATCAGAACTGATGAACACTCCAATACAATTTTTCTACCTACCCACCAGTAATCCATGCTGCTCATATGTTTTATCATGCATTTCTGCAAATTAACCAGACTGTGTCACAGTGATAACTTTTTAAGGAATTAAATATTTATGATTAAAGCCTTGTATCTCTCAACAGCTGTGTAATTTTGCCACCAGGTACAGTATACATGGTTGGTACTCGATCTGCCACATTAAGTGAAAATTTCTCTTCAGTTTTTCTATGCAGATATGAATAAAGGAGTTAATAATATTACCTATATTGTCCCTATTTTTCAAGTTTGCCCTTTTTTGTGCCTTTCTCTTTATGAGAAGAGAGTCTATATGCTATTTTTCTCAAGAAATATTGTTAATATTCTTATATGTCAGCAGTGTGGACAGTGTGTAATGCTTTAGTCCATCCTGGTAGAAAGGAATATCAGAAACTGAGTTTTTAATATTTTGTGGTTTTGTCCAAACTTACAGAGAAAGTCTGAAGGAAGTAGGATAGCACTGTGTGTTTTCCTTTTACCTACAGGCAGTGTATCCGGAATTTTGAAAGGAGAGTAGTGATTTGAGTGATTTGATTAGTTGCCTGTTCAGGAATCCTTGAAAAGGCAGGCTGATCTTATAAAAGTAGATATTTGGTAATTTCTGAAAATTTACTGCATGTGAAGGTTTCTCTTTTTGAAGGTGCAGAGTTGTGTGCTAATTCTAAAACCCTTGAATGCTTTCCTCTGCTTGTGCCTGGTTTTCTGAAGTTGGTTTTCAACAAATACTTCACTTTTTCCTTTGGTATGTGCCTCAGACTGTTTATTTTTCATGTGTAGCATACTTAAATATTGTCAGATTGAAGGAGAATAATATGGATTCATTAACTTCTCAGTTCTTCTGTGCTGTATAAATTGGCTTTGGACTTCTTCTGCCTCAGCAGGACTGTCCACACACTGTTTGTGTGGATACAACATAATTGCTGCTTTGCTATCTGGCTTCACTGTCTAATACAGCTGAAGATACTGTACAGCTCCCAGGGGACAAAGTCCATCTGCTGGAAGGATTGGTTGAAGCTTGGCTCAGCACATCCAGACAACGCATCTTTTCATTCATCTTAAAAGTCATCTTCTGAAGGAGATGAGTGCTTTCAAGCAGAAAAGCTAATATATTCAGAGAGCTTTTTCTTTTTGGTGACAAACAGAAGCAAAACGTAGTAGTTTTGTCCCATTCTTTGTACAATCTCAAAGCAGCTTCTAGGGATGTGTGGGAATTCTTACTGCCTTTCTTCTTCAGAACCCTGTGGTCAGCTAGAGCAGTGTAATGGCAGGAGTAATTCACTTTGTAGACCCTGAATAAAGGTACATTCTGCCACTCTGAAGCTCAAAGAGACCTCACTTGCAAGGCTTTTCAACCCAATTTCATAATCATGCACAGCCCTGTGACCTAATAAAGTCTACAGCTCAGTGGAGTGTCTGTTCCTGTACTAGTGTGATATCTCCTGCCCATGTGCAATATTTACTTTAACTTAGTGGCACTGAAGTGATATGTGGTTGTGACTTTTGTAGAAACAGGCAGATCTGCACTTTTAAAAAGCTGAGCGTGATAGGTACTCTGGTGTGTGTGACAGAGTGCATGACAGTTCAAATATTTTAAAAATGTGGAACACTTTGTAAAAGGAAAAAAGTCATAACGTGCATCTCTCTCTCCTTTTTTTTCCCTTTGGTCAAGGCTGAAAATATTTTCTCGTGGATTTACTTCCCTTTACTCATTGGCCTTCTATATTTATTTCTTTTCCTTCCACTTGACTAAATTATGCCAGTTGGATTTTAACTCTATTTAACCTGATTACTGAGCCACAAAGCCTGTTAAGAGTGTAGTTGGTGGAGCCAAAAAGCAGAAATACAGCAGGTAATCCACTCAGAAATAAGACAATTTAAACAGTAAATAAAACCGTTTAAAAATCTTCAAAGAATGTCGTATTATATAAATGGAAAACATGTTCGATTGCAGGTCCTCTTGTGTTACTGTGTGAGGGCAGAACTAGCAGAAGGCTGTTATCTTCACATGCAGTTATATCAATGACCTCTGAAGGAGGAAAAAAGGAACCAAAGATGAGGTAGAATAATCAGAAAGAGCAATCAGAGAAAATATGCTGTAAGCAATAAGTTGAGATTGAAATCTGTTTAAAAATACAGGCTTGTGGCCATAGTTAAATGCCTTGGTTTCACTGACATTATGCAAACATCACCCTGGGATTTTATTTAAAGGGCTCTCATGCATTCATGATTTTGGAAGAGCTGAGACTTCAGACTTGATGGTAAAATGAAATGCATTTGTTTATCACACTTTCCAGAGCTTCTGAACCCTCCCTGAGGTTCCACAGCTAAAACTAAACAGTATTTACTAAGGTGTTAATTTATGAAGATATTTTTTTTTGTAAGAAAGAAATGTGTGTTCTTCACTGCCTGTGCAAGTAGCACTTGATCTATCCCAATTAATTGCATAGCTTATCTGTCAGTCTTACAAGATACTGTACATT
Organism: Picathartes gymnocephalus; assembly: GCA_013390045.1. Taxonomy (NCBI): domain Eukaryota; kingdom Metazoa; phylum Chordata; class Aves; order Passeriformes; family Picathartidae; genus Picathartes; species Picathartes gymnocephalus. Next base: position 22,654 of record WEKY01027025.1, on the reverse strand, counting down.
GATGCTCACTCAAGCTTTCTGCATTTTCAATTTGAGCGGCTGCTCTGTTTGGCTTTGCGGAAGTTGCAGCTTCCTTTGAAAGAATGCTCGTTTGCTGAAGTAGTGAAACTTGACTAAATACTGGAAGCAGTGCCTGGGAAAGGGAGTTTTGGGCTCAAAAACTTTGATATTGTGTGAATAATTGACTGTAACTCCTTCTTCCGCTGAGTAGAACACAAAAGTGTCATGAGACCTGGTTTTATTTTTTTAATTGGGCCTGCCAGCCAAAATTTAAAATATTAAAATATTCTCTATAAGCTGCTTATGAATAAGAAGTAGGATAAGAATTAGTCATAATTTTGGCAATGATTTAGAATCTAATCAATTAGCTGCAGTTACAGCTCTTCTATGAAGTGGCGTACTCACAAACATAGTTATGTGAAACCTTGTTTGGATCTTGCTTGTGCAATTTTGTTGTATTTGAGTGGGATTTTAATATAATCTTGGAAATAATGATGTTAGATTAGCCCAAAAAAACCAGTAGAAAAATGCAGTACTGTTCTTTTAGGTGAAGTTACTACAGGCTTGTAGAAGGACAAGTAACATTAGGTAGATTTGGTTTTCACTCAGCTGATGTTACTTTTCAGAATGACAAGCTTGTAGAGTCAACAGGAAAACCATTGGCACTAATTATGACTAATGTTTCACTGTATTGCATGAAGCATTTAAGCACCATGTAGTCTGAGATAATTAATTTTATGTGTTCTCAAAGCTTTTTTTAATGGTGGTCTTACTTTTAAGTGTATTGAGCCTTTTTCAGGAGAAGAATAAAATTAGGGTAAAATGACATCAGTGGGACTGTCCTGGTTTAAACCAAAATGTAGGATGTGGCAGTCCAATTTGTTTTCTAAATTTTCAAGTTTACTTGATTTCATGGATTTATTTCTTCAGTTGTGCTTAATCACTCTCTCCATTTAGTACCCTATTCATTCTCTCATTTTTAAAGTACTTATATAGGCTTAAGCTTCATCTTTGTCCAAGTGTGTCACTAAAATAAGAGTAATTTTTCAAGGGTGGTTAGCAGCATAAATGTAAGAATGTATGTTTGCAAAACATACATGAATGTGTGGGAAATTGTTTGGGGTCTCTCTCTCTCTGTGTATATATATATATGCTTGTGTGAGGACCAGAAAAGCAAACTTGGGCAGCTTCTCACATCTTGTTCATACATGCAGAACTTTGCCCTCTATAAAGTGGATATGTTTGGTTTCACAGTTTTTTCCATAGATGAGCTTGCTTAAATGCACCTTGGTTGTAATTCGCAATGAATTTTGTTTTTAAAGTGGACACTGAGGACGGCCTAAAAATAAAACTGGTTCAATTTCTCTGAGTTTTTTCTCTTTCTGGCATAAAGTTTAGCCATCCAGCCAAATGAGTCAGTTTCACCTTCTCCCTGTACATCTGATGTAACAGAAAGAAACCGTCTTTTTAAATAGTCTTGACAGTGATAGTTATTACAAAAGGGTGAGTGGGGAGGAAAAGAAAAGAAACTGAGTGGGAACAAGTCTAGACCAACAGTGACTAGTAGTGTCATAAACCATGACATGAAAGCCACGTATTTATAAAAACTCGTAGTGATAGTGTGTCCTTGCTCTATGTTACACTGGCATGAGAACTCAAGACTGTATTAATCATTAAAATTAAATTTTGAAAAACCCCCTTACTGACTTCAAACAATTGATGTTAATCAATATTTGAAATCAGAAGATGAGTAAATCTTTTTTCACAAATACACAAATCACGTAAGGATGGAAATCACCATTACATAGAGTTTTACTTTTCTTTTTTTTTTTAAGTGAGGAGGCTTACTTGTATCCTTAGGGTGGTGTATTCCTGTATTTGCCCAAACTCCTCTATTACGACTTCATATAGTCATAGGACCATGCCTAATTTTTACACTGATAAGAAAATACCTTGTTTAAAGACCATCTCATTTTCTTATATGCTTTTAAACTGCACAGTCAACTAAGATCTTGAGTCTGTCAAATTCTCACTGGCATTCTTAGTTTGCCTTGTTCATTATTTTAATAAAACCTATTTTACATGGCTATGCAAGAGACAAGAGGGAAGTAATTGCCCATCAAAGAAAACTTTTCCAAAATAATGGATGATAGACACAGCAATAGAGAATTAATCTATTTGGAAGAGGACTTCACTAAAAATCCAAATTCACTTTGAAGTATTGAGAAAAACATAGAAGTAAGGTCTGCCCTTTGTTTCTGTCACTGTTGTTTTTTTCTTCTATGCCCTTTTCTTCTCGGCTCCCCAGAGGCCTTTGCTTACAGTGCCATAGTGACATTGTGTGTATCACAGAAAAACAAATACAGTGGTTCACTTGTAATCTTAGCTCCTGCTGCCCACACAGGTTCTCTTCCTTTAACCTTGCATATTGGTAACTGGGAAACTTGGAAGGACAACTAAGATAGAAAAGAAGTTATATACCATATTGGGCTTCTGTTGATCCTTCCTTTTCAACGATGACAAAACTATTTTACCCCACAAAAGACAGAGTTTAAATGGTTCCCTACCAGGTTCCAACTGATGTTTCCTGGAGAAATGTTCTGGGGAGGATTTTAGTTCTACTCTGTCTGTTGTCTTCCTGCCTAGCCTCCCTAATTTCCCATGTCAGTCACAGGCAGAAGTGCTGAGCTCTCTGTTCCCTGAACTAGATTATGAAATTGTACCCCTGATGAATAGGAGATATTGTATTGATAATTTTGAATAGGAAACAAGAGACTTAACTATGACTGAGGGCATTTCTGTGGATGGGCTTGGCTCTGTGTTTTCACAGGGCTTTGGATCCACTACCAGCATGTCTGATGAAAAGAATAAGCAGGAAAACTGAGCTCACTTTTCTACATAGCGTTTGTCTGGAGCACCTTTCTTGAGTGCAGCACTGCTGTGGGCTTGCAGAGCTAGCAGTGGACTGACAAGCAATGCTGTCAGCCAAGGTGTGAGAACTTCACTGTGCAAAACCTACTGGCTGTGATTATTTCAGATCAACTTGGTATAAGACAACTGGCTGTTCAGGACAACTCAGATGGAAAATCTAATCTGAAAAAGGTGTTCTTGTAGCATCCTGGGAACCTTCTCAATGTCTAATACTTACTGCTTTCTTTTTGTGTGTAATAAAGGTTTTGAAAATATATTGGTCTCTTCAGTGGACATATACTTTTATTCAGTATTTCCTGGTGCCAATGTGAGTTCTTCAGCAGCAGAGGCACTGAAGGGCCTTTTGGATGGCCTTTTCGTACAACTGAATATGCAAAGCTGAGATGTTGTGTCACAGAGAGGCATCCAGATGCACAGAAGTCTGCTAGAATGGATAATGGGGTATATCTGCTGTGGACTGTGATGAAACAGTTGCTTGCTATTGTGTGAGGCTGGATGTACCACTTTCTTCCTGGGCTGAGCCTGTTTACTGGGCACTTTAGATATTGGAAAGAAATGCTGTAAACATGCATGCAAGCTCTGACAGCAAAGTGAGTGTTGGCATCCAGAAAATAAAGTTAGAAACAAATTTCCTTCATGTTGAAGTCAAGGCCCATTGAAGCTCATATAGTGTAACCCTATTAATGTGTGGTTATTAATAGAAATGGATTGTATAGTTGTGCTGTTTCTAAGATATTTTCAAACAGGTCTGTCTCCACTTCCTGACTGCATGACTTTGAAAGAGCTCATATGTAGGTTGCCTGGGCTGGGGTGCTTGTCTTGTGTTATCTTACTTGCTCCTTTCACTGGTCAACTCAGTTGTAACCCTACGATTTTTCTAAAAACAGGAACAAAAAAAGAGCTCTTACCTCTGTTTATGTCTGCAGTTCTTGCACTCTGCCCTGCTCCAAGGTCGCCACAGCCTTGTCCATTGAGAACTGCTCCAGAGAACTGTTCCTCTAAAACTCTTCAATCTTCTACCAACATGAGTTAAATATTTCTTGGAACAAAACTTCTCAGCTCATTTCAAAATTAATCTGTTTATTTTGTGGGTGATGGATCTTTCTAAATTTTTCTTATCAGCCGGTAGTTTGTTTAAAGCCTGAAGACTTAGCATCATCTTGCTAGTCTGCTGCGTATGTGTCCCTAAACTTTTGAAAAACATGAGCTTCTTCTATTCACTTACCTGTGGCAAGTACACTTCCAAGAGAACTTCCTCACTTCCCACTGGCTGGCAAGAGGTCTCCCAAATTACCGTCCTCAAAACACCTGCTCTGTAACAAAGGTACGTGGGCAACTGGCTTTTGTGAGGGAGGAAGAAGCCCCTGGTAAGGTAATTACATGCATTTGCTTTCAGCTGGATGCCCCTGGAAGGCATTTGTGGGACACATTATCCCTGCCAGGAGCTGGCACCATGTACAGGCAGATGGTGGGGAATAAGAGAGGTGCTTAGTTTTGTAGTTTAGCAGCGTGGTGTCTGCTAGTTGGTGCAGGAATAGAGCAGAAGATGGTCCTGAGAGAGCTGCCTCTTCTTGCGGTTTGCATACCAAACTGAACTCCTATCTCTGATTTCAATTATCTTTTTTTTTTTTTTATTTTAATGACACCTATAGATAAAGGGAAAAGTACATTCTCATGCTAGAGAAATTCTACAGTTTATGTTCCAGAGCTGTAAACTTGCTTAAAAGCTTTGGGACACTTGCCTCATGAAATCTGAACTTCAGTAAAAGTTGAATGTAGAAACTAGGAAACATTCACTTTTTCAGTTGTTTTTGCTCTGTTTATTTGTTACTTCAAATGTTGCATTTTAGATGCTGTTTAACTTTTAACCTCCATGGAGTATGCTGATGTTTAAACTGCCCAACTTGCTTAATGGGAGGGCAAAAGAAGAAAGAGGAGAATGAACTTGAACAGCAGAGCAGGCATGAAGACAATAAATTTAGCTGACTTCTGGACTTGCAGCTGTGATGTTGTGGAATTTGATACAGATGGAAAATAGGAGTTGAAAAGCACAAAATTTCCAGTGTGGGTGCCATTTTGAGCAGGCTGTGTGGGTGGAGAATGGTGCTAAATGCCAGGCAGGGAAGTAGAACGGAGAGTCTCTTTCCAAGTAGTAACAGAGAGTCAGAGTGGAGGGGTTGGGGAAGTGGTTTAAATGTCCCAGTGCAGCTGTTTTGTAATAAATCACTAATACTTGTGGGTAAAGCTCAGCTCATCAGTGTTTGCTACTTTCTTGTCCATAGAATTCTTTTCCACAGTAGTTTCAGTATTACTTTTATGGTATCTCTGTTTAATGTCCTACTGTATGTAATCATATGGTTCATGTGGCTCTGAAAGCTTTTTTTGGTCAGACTGCTTGACATATAGCAGGTCAAAATTGGTTTTGATTGTTTTGGTTAACTACCATTCTTCAGTATGAAAGTAACACTACTTTTAAGAGTGAAGTGCTGTTCCTTACAGGGTGGGCATGCAATACCAGTGTTAGACATCTTTGCTTCTACTTTGGTCTCAGATTCTCAGTCCAAGTTCTGATGCTCTGTTTTGGCATCAGGCTCGGGTCCAGGAGCAGATATTTTCATTTGGTGCAGATGTATTTTCTGTGTGTTCATGTGACTCTCCTTTAAAAATTGTTTCCAGCAAACAATTCCTAATTTGCAAAAACATTTTTCCTGCAGTAACTTTTAACAGTTCCCTGCTTTGAGAGAGCATGACAATGCTTATGCTGTCTGGTACATTATCCCACAGAGAAAAAAGGGAAGAACAAAGTCATTCTGCTTGATAGTCATTAAGTATTTGAGAGTGTCCTTGTCTACCTGTCAGTTAAAGGTGGATTTATTGTTCAAGATGGACTCATGCCCCTTTGATGACAGAAATCCTTTGTAATGAATGGCCCACCATTTTTATTCCCTCATATTAGGTTTTAGATGAAGCTGTAAAAAGTTTTGAATATTTATATGTGTAATAGTCCTGGTTCAGTTTTGAACGAAGTGGAGGTCATTGGAAACAAAAAACATGTTCCTTAATGTTTCTGAAGGATTCTACTGTTGAAATGCAGAGCATTTCTATTGTAATGTGAACAATTTAACTCTGTCTTGTGTGTAGGAAATGGAGTATAATGGTTGTAATCACTTGGCTTTTATTGTTCTAGGAGAACCCTTTTGTTAGTTTCCAGCTTGTAAGAGGAAGGTTATAGTTCTTGCAATCTTGTCCTTTAGGAAAGATTACAAGAATCCCACACGGTAACATTTAAAAATCCACTTTCAGCTACAGCCAGAAAGCAAAGCTGTGCTATATGTAGTGCATAGCAAAAGTGGAAATGACTCAGTTCAACAAGTTCCCAAGTGTATTGATGGTTCCCTTCAGAGGGAATGACACTGCAATGCATGTGGTAATTATCACAGTGAAAGAAACACACACGTTCTTGTGACTGAAATTCAGTATTTAAGAGCAATGTTGCGTGTGAGGTAATAATTAGGAAGTCATTTGGGATGCAAAAGCAGGGAAAATAGGATGGATCTTTATACAACTGGAAAGTATAACCATGGGGTTTTGTTCACAAATAATATTAACATCAAGTCCTCCTTTCACTGAATTTTAAATTATGACTATCAGGCTTGGAGGAGGGAGGTTATTTCTTCCCTTATCCTATATATTTGTAAAGGATTTGGAATGCAGTGCTGGTGCTTGCAAGTTTTTCTTCTGCAGCTGGAAGAGAAACGTCGTAATGCTGATGTCCACAACTTGTTGTGTTCTGAAATCATAGCCCAAACCAAGGGAAATGCATGGTTTTACCACCTCTCCCAGCTGCTGCCACAAGGAACACTGACTCAGACACACTTGTGAGTCAGAATTCCTTTAGTGTCCTTCCTGCAGCTCGGTAGTGGTAGTTTGCCTCTTACTTCAACTGTTACCTTTACTGCTGTTCTCAGCCTCTACATTGTCTCTCTTGATGTGAGCAGGCAGCAGAAGTGAAACGAAGCTGTTTCTTACTGTCCTCTTCCAACCCATCTATTCTGAAAAGAGGGCGTCAGAAGAGTACTCTGTTCATCTGTGCTTGAGCACAACATTTGGGTAGACGGTAAATTAGGAAAGAACTCTCTTTCTCTGAACTGATAAGTAACCAGGTCATAAGCTACATAAACAGGAACTGGACTGAAGAAAACCAAAGGTCATGATGCTTCTTAAATGCAGTGGAGATTCTTACACAAGTTGCTTTGCTAAAGGATAGTAATGTGCTTTATTTAAATTAGGTTTCTTTCCTCTGATTTCACAGACAGTTGTGTTCTTCCTCGGGCCTCTATTGTTGCACTACAGTTTTAATTTTCAGAACATAATTTGCTATTGATTTTTAATGTCCTCATAAAAGCCCTGACTTAGCTTATTATTTTCAAATGAACCAACAATTTAGATTCTTTTGTTTTTTGGTTGTCTGCCTTAGATCCTCTGAAGGGTCTGAAACAAGTGCTGAATTATCTATTTTGCAGAGATATTTCAAGTTGCATAACTGATATAAGAGAAAATTGCAGAAGAAAAATTATGTCTCTGTATTGATTATTGTAATGGTAGAATACCTAATTAGACATGCAGACAACAATCTCTAATAGGTGAGAAAAAAAAAGTCCAGCCTACAATATATTTAGACATCAGTAAAAAATGAAATGAGTTAACAACAGGAGAAACAAATGGTCTGTGGTTAATTCAATCACTTCCTTTGCTACAAAAAAGCAACCATCAAGTTTTAGAAGCCTTATTCAGATGTGACGGGGACAACCCCTAAGCAACAGCAGCAGGAACATCCACTGCTAATCATTCTCCTTTGCCAGTTTTTATTCCAGTCCTGCAATTGCTCTTCTCACAAATAGGAAATATTAAAGACTGTTTTGTTTGAGCAATGACAGTCAGACTAAATGTGCAAAAGTACAGCTGCTGAAACTTCTTAAAGATTTAAATTTTCCTTTAAAATATTCTGTACCATATGTAAGATGAATAGCAAACCTTGTGCAGTAGTTGTCTTTTGCTTTCCTATTATTAAGCACAACCTCCTTCAGGCTGGGGAATACTGAAACAAGAAATAAGTGTTCAAATGCTATTCTCTTTATGAGAATAGTGGGAGAGAATCAGACAATTCTAGGCAAGTTATGGTTCCTTAGAATTCGGCATGGTTTGGATTCCAGGCTATACAAGACATTTAAATTTGAGGTGAAACTGCACTAAAAGAGGAATGTCTCATGGATTTGATTTTGAGTCAAATGAAGAGAACAGGAAGCTTATCAAAACAACAAAAAAATCATTAATTTTATAATCTAACCCAAAATCTAGTAATGACAGTCTAAGAGCTTGGTCCTGGCAGATCTGAAACAGTTCTGATCCTGTTTCAGGTCTGAATTTGGCTGTTGCTGAAAATACAGATTAAGAGAGTGGCATCTGTGGCATATTTTTCATATTAATGCATTTATTCATAATTTTATAAGCAGAGTAATTATTTCCCCTTTACCCCACATACCAGGGCTTTTACACCATGTAGACATTTCATTGCACATTAACTTTAGCACACAAAAATGTCCTGTTTAAATTTGTGAATTCATTATATAAATTTGTGAATTCACTATATAGAACTGCTCTTTATCTTTTTAACCAGTTGGAGCATCCCTGCAAGCATTTAGTAATAGAACCCTCAACTATTTCTTGTTTTTTTCGGTAAATATTTAACACCTAGCAATGTGTTGAAAACCTTGGCATTGTTCAGCAAACAATCTTTTGGGGTGTTCTGCTTAGGTTGAGAGACAGTCTGCCTGGATTAGGTATCCATTCAGGACTCCTCACCTTCAGAAACCTGCCTTCCTGAGCAGTTGATAGTCTTTGCTTACTTGGCATCATCATCATGAAAGAAATTTTACAGCAAGTAATTGCAGCCTGTTCACCAGTGACCCACTGTGGGGACACTCAGGAGAAACAGAGCAAAGCTACCAATTTTTCAAGGCAGAAGGAGCAAAAGATTTAGCTGTTAGGAATCCTGGAGCAAAAGTAGCTTCTGTAATACAACACAAGGTCTACTCGTGAAGTGCTCTCTCAGTGGATACAAGTCACATCTCTATGACATTTAATGAAAGCTTTCAAAAAAGCCTCTTAATCTGATTGCTAACAAAAGATCAGCACTTTCACTAATGGTAAGAGGCTTTCAGTATAGTACCTATGCACTGCAGTAAGAAAAATGCATTGCCCAGTAGTCTCTGTTTTGTATAATTTGCTGTATTTCCATCTTGGGACTGAATTTTGATCTTTATTCTGTTGAAGTCCTCTACCTGATGTTTGTCTAATTTCCTCTTTTAGGATGTGAGACTCACTTTTGTATTTATTTTGTACGTGTGTATGCATTTTTTGTGAATTTACTTTGGATGATGCTGGCTGTCTCCAGTTACATCAAAATGGACATTTCTGGGAGACTACTGGCATTTGCAGAAAATATTTTCTTAAGCAACTTGTCTTACCTATAATTAGATGTGCTTTGTTTTGGTTTGTTTTTACCTGGTTTTGTTTTTTTTTTTTTCCATAAGGCATAAAAATCTGCTAGGACAACCACTCAAAAAGTGTGAAACAGAGCTAAACTCGGGCAAAGAAGCAGAGTGGTCATTACATGCTTTTTATCTTGTGGATTTTTGTGGGGTTTTTTTGGGGGCATTTTTCAAGTTGCATTTCATTTAAAGACTAACATGCAAAATCTCCAAGTGTAGATGGAAATACTGAGGACAACTTACATGAAGTTCATTAGCACTCTGCTGGGTTTGCACAGCTTGGTTTTTGGTAGCGGGAGGGCCACAGAGGTGGCTTCTGTGAGAAGTTTCCAAAAGCTTCCACCGTGTCCAACAGAGCCAATCCCTGGTGGCTCCAAAGACGGACGTGCCACTGGCCAGGGCTGGGCCGATTAGAGATGGTGGTAACGCCTCTGTGATAACAGATTGAAGAAGAAATCGTAACAAAGGTTGGGGCGCAGTTTTAATTCCAGTCAGAGAAGAGCAGAGTGAAAACATGTGAGATAAACAACTGTGCAGACATCAAGGTCAGTGCAGAAGGAGGGACAGGAGGCATTCCAGGTGCCAGAGCCGAGATTCCTCAGCAAGCTGTGGTGCAGCCTGTGGTGAGGCAGCTGTGTCCCTGCAGCCCATGGAGATCCATGGAGATGCAGAGATCCACCCACAGCCGGTGGGGGAGCCCCATGCCAGAGCAGGTGGATGCCTGGAGGAGGCTGTGACCCCATGGGAGACCCGTGGAAAGAAGGGCCCTGCTCCCATGCTGGAGCAGCCTGTCCTTGAAGGACTACACCCTGTAGCAGAGTGACCCTTGCTGCAGCAGCAGTTTTGGGAGGCCCCTTGCCCATGGGATGGACTCACATTGCAGCAATTCACAGAGAGCTGTTGCTCGTGAGATGGAGCCACATCAGAGAAGTTCATGGAGAATTGTCTCCTGTGGGAGGGATCCCATGAAGCAGCAGAGAAATGACCCCTCTCCTGAGCAGGAGAAGCTTCGGGTGATGAACTGACCATAATCCCCATTCCCTGTCCCTTTGCACTGCTGGGGTAGGAGGTAGAGCTGGAAAGGAGAGAGAGGTGGGGGAAAGTAATTTTTAAGGGTTTGTTTTACTTCTTATTATGCTGCTTTGATTTTATTGGTAATAAATTCACTTCACATCCCTAAGCTGAGCCTGGTTTGCCTGTGATGGTATTTAACGAGTGATGTCTCCCAGGCCTTATGTCAACCCATGGATCCTTCTCTCCTCTGCCCAGCTGCAAAGGGGATGAGTGAGCAGCTTTCATGGATACCTGGTATCTGCGGTCAACCCCCAACAAGTATCAAATCCTTATCATCTATACACTCTTCCAAAGAACTTTTTCTGTCAAGTGAGTAATGAGTTTGCAAGAAATGTGTTAAGTGCAGCGTAACCCATGAAAATGGTTTTGTTAAAAGGAGGTATATTGTATTACAGGATACATTTTACTTAGGTATTCATAAATACATTAATTTAGCAGATTATATTCCTTTAGTTACCTATTTGTAATAGTTTATCTTCTATGTTATTGCTGTTTGTATTATTAACAGACTGTCTCTACACCTGAGCTCATAGCCTCTGTTACACTGAGTGAGAGTCTGCATCAACCAGCAGCAGATGTGGGAATGATAACCCATTCCCTCTCTCCTCCTTTTTGGACATTTACCACTGTAAATTATAAGTTTGGTAAGCACCTCAGATAGAAGTTTTTGACTGGTTTCTGGCCAGTCCACTTTCAAATAAGCCTCCCAGGATCTGTAATCTACATTGCATAGACCATTAATGGATGGAAGATTTCTTTTCAGAAGCAGGAAATGGTAGCAGCTGTATAGGACCATATTTTTACTCTACTAGAAATTCAAATTCAAAGCATGCTTTCAATGCCCAAGCATGTTTTCCTGTTTGTATTTTGACTTCTATAATTTATTTAAGTGCTTTGGAAATGACCTTGTGCATAGTTTTCTCCATTAATTGAGCCACCAAGTACTTGGGTCAAACTGTTACCTGCTAGAAACTATTTCATCATGGATACATCATTTTTAGGATAAGTATTTACAGTTTAAAATGTTTAAAAACTCTTAATTGCTTTTAGAAATCTAATCTCTGTAAATGTGAGTTATGATCTTAAATGATAGAAATTGGTAACAGTAATCTACTGAAAGTAAGTGTAGCTCATATTTTAAAACATTTCTAAATTATATACATGTAGTATATGGAAACTCTGAAAACCTTAAAATACCTGACATCTGTGGAAATCTTATGGTTTCTTTAATAACATATGTTGTTCAGTATTGCTCATAAAGATAGTAGTCATTGTATACTCATGTTCTAAAAAAATTCATCAGTCTGGCTATGTGGCTTCATGAGGGTCTTGACTTATTTTGAAAGATGCCTGTGGTTTGTTTTCAAGAGTGACTTAAATTTTGGGGCCTCAGGTTCCCTGTACAAGTAGGAGTTAGAAGCCCCTATTGCATCCTTTCTGCTAGGTTGTTTATAGAAAGTCATGGATGGGTGTTACAAGTTAACAAGTTATAAAACAATTCTATATTATATACTCCAACTATGTGCATAAACTTAGACAGGGCCATTTTGACACAGGAAATCACTGATGCATTTGCAGGATTGACATCTAGAGGAAACAAGAAAATTGGGAACATGTGGTGAACATAGTTCTAGCACTTTGCTAGATTTTTCTTGTTAAAGATTACTATGTCAGCATGATTTACAGTGAATGGAGTGTTGCCAGCCTCTCCTGGTCATCCAATAAAACAAAGCACGTCCATGTCTGTATGACAGAGGTGAGTGAAGGAAGTTTGCAGCCCATACCACCAAACACAAAACTGCAACATGGCAAGTAATTTCCAATGCTGAAGTCTTTGTTTCTTTCGAGGACTACATGCTGCCCCAGTGTCATCTTAAGCATAGTAGGGCCTGGAAACCATAACTGATCCTTTTCCAATAAAAATGTCTCCTTGTCTCTTCTTTGGGAATGTTGTAAGGAAGTATGATGTGTATAAGAGGACTTCTATATTTAAGCAGGAAGAGAAGTACGAGTTTGTATACAAGGATGGAATTAACTGCAAACCTTCCTTTCCTCTCTTCCCTCCCTTTGTTTTTTTAAATCTGTAGCTGGCATCAAAATGACAGCAGGAACAAACTCAGATTTCTATGTATTAACAAAAAGAGAATTGGAATTTAAGGCATTGGTGGATGTCCTTTGTAAGTTAACAAGATAAATATCAGGGTGATTTAGGATCTATGTTCAGTCTTTAGTGCTCTTTATGAAGCTGCTAACAAAGGGCTTCTTTTTGTTTGGCTGCAGTATGATTTTTAATGCTGCTGACAGACTTGGTGTCTGAAATTCAACCTCTGGTTATTCACAGAGCAAATATAACAGACAGCTGCAGTTGCATTTTCTTGAGAGTGTTCCAGAAGCTATAATTCTCCCAGACTTTTGGGGACCACTTACTGAGGAATGTGGAGAACTTGGTGTTAGTATTGACACAATCCTTGGACTATTTTCTAAGATTGTGCAAAATCTCCTGGCTGTATTGTCGTAGCAGCCACCACTCAGCTGAAACAGAACACTGACCACCAATTTTATATACAGCAGCTTTTTCTTTCAGCTTGGAACTAGTGACCTGTGGGTAGAAATGCTTGGTATACGAGTATTGATGTGCTTATCTAAAAGCTAATTTTATTAGAATGTAATTGGTGGTGGCAGTCTAGGGAGGTAATTTCATGTTTAATTTTGACAGACAAGTTAGGTGCCTATTTCTCTCAAGTAAGGTTGGGAGCTGGGCTCATTACATTAGTTTTTTGAGTTGTAACAAACAAGTCAAAAATAGATTAATCCTCTTAAATATGTATACTGTTCAAGTCTCTAGTGCTTGTGAGTGAAGATACAGCATAAACAAGTCACCAAGTACCTATCTATACCTATATCAACACTTTAACTATACCTGTCAGCACTTTAACTCCTTTGCTATAAGTAAATGTGTAGTCACTTTGCTGTAAGCTGCTGAGGACTGGGAGGCATTTGAATATTGGTATAGATATTAGCATATTTTTAAACACTTTAGGACAAATTAGTTCAATTTCATTCAAGTGCAGGTTATTAAAATTTGGTCTTAGATAGTGAACAGATATTTATGCTTATGGTACTATGCAAATGTTTCATTTATTTAATAAAAGAAAATGCAATTGAACCCATTTTACCAATATTTATGGATTTAAGAGCTCCTGGGGAGCAATAGGTCAAGACAGGAGAAATTAAAGTTTTACAGTAATCCTGTTTCTTCTTGACATCTTTCATTATTATCTATATTAGTCTATCATAAGTAACCTTGTATGTATCCCAGCTCTTAATGACTCATTCTGAATATAAAAAACCCCCACTTCCATTTATGTAGACAACTGAGTAATTTCTGAGACTCTTAAGGGTTTGGAATTGTCCAGTAGTATGGTTAGTTTCCATGAGGTGTATATTTTTATTCCCTTTTTTTGGTGAATGAGTATGCTTTGGTTCCTCTGTAACATTTACAGGAACAGGAAGCAACAATGCTATTAGTACTCTGAGCCTGGATTTTTGTTTTGTGTCAGACAGAGTTCCTAGCCTTGAGAGTGAGTAAGTCACTTAGCAGTCTGTAAAGCTTCACCTCCTTGGAAAAGTAGTTACTCGCAGCACCCTATAAGGATATGAGTTTTTTCTTGTTAAGCAACAAATTTTTGCTAAGAGGGACTGTTATTTCTAACTCCTGGAACATTCAAGTTTAACAACTTTATACTTTTTTCACAGCAATTCTGTGTACTTAGAGAAGTTAGACTGCTCCTAACTGGAAAATTTATGGCTCAAGCTGCATCTGTAACAGAATAGGAAGCAAAACAAACAACAGGAGTATTTTATCATTGCCTCTATAAAAGAAAACAGTCAAGCCGAAATGGAGTGCCTAAGTTCATTTCTAAGCTATGTTAGCTTTTAATTAGTGAAAGAACCTAGTGACTTACATTGTCACTAATTTATCAGTAGTTATTTACTCTACTAAACCCGCATAGATACATTTTATGTTAGACTGCCACTTCAATTCTAATTCAGTGTTTACAGTTTTTCAAGTTTGGCTGTATTTTTAAAATGTGTTTCAACCAGTATTGATAACAAAAATGCCTTGAAAATCAAAGATATCCATCTGAATCCAGTCCATAAATGTAATGAAAAGAATATATTAAAGATTTTGTTTACTGAAATGCCATTCCATCCTTTAGTACAGCAGTTTTTGAGCAACATCCCAGCAACTATATTTCATTCTGGTGAGGTTCTGAAATCTGTTTTCTCTCTCCACCTTTGTAATTTTTCTTCTTTGCCCTAAACTCAAAGGATTTTAAAAAATTGATTAAAAATATTTTAAAAAGTTCTCCTGAATCATCCTTTGCTGGACAGTGACTCCACAGTTCTGGTTTTCCCCATTTAAAAATTACTAAGGACCATATCACGCTGTCCACTGCAAAGGACACTACTGCAATTTCAGAAGCCGTGGCTAATTTGTGTGGTAAGAGGAAGGAAATAGCAACCTATGAAGTATTCTGTCTTACTTAGTAGGAGTCATACCACATTTTCCCAGAGCAGGGAATCCCGTGTGACTTGGGAAAAAAAAAGTAGATTCCTGCCTACTTATAGAAGGAGCAGCATTTTCTCTCTTAATTCTTTTACATGTTTTTTAATGCCCAGTGTACTTGCCTGTACTCTGAGAAGCCAGTTCATTCTTGCAACTGATTATTAAAAATGACAGCTTCAACCAAAACTCTGCGATCACTGAGTGTTTGGGGCTGGCTAGGAATGTCTATTCTGAAACAAAGAAATTTAACCCAACACAGAGGTTGAGGTGGGCACTTAGAGACTTTAAGAATCAGGTCCATATTTCCTAAACAAGGTATCGTCCCGGGCAGAAATTCTGTAATGCACATCATCTCCTGAGCCACAGTCTGCATCTCAAACTCTGCTCTCAGCATGGCTGGCTCACCACGTCTGAAGTCTGCAGAAACATTCTAAATGACAACTTCCATGCTTCATAGCTCTGCATGTCTAGTTTGTGGTTGTTTCAAAACAGTGTGCTTTGACAGGAATGCCCTATATAAAGTAGTTCTGTTGCAATTCAATGAAGTTATCTTGCCCTTGTATCTGCAGCCTTATGCACTCTCTCACTCCCTTTCTCCATTAAAAGGAGATATTTTAAAGCTTGTAGGTTTTTATTTACTCATTTTTTATATCCTTTCTATTTTGATATGAACAATGTTTTTCCTCATGGAATGTGATTCTGTAGAGCAGTCAACCATTTCTTTAACTTTAAAGTTGTTTGAATGGACTCTGGGTTAAAAGGATCTAGTTCCCAGCCTGTCTGGGAAACAACTGCTTCAGGCTAAAACCTAGGTTTTCTTTCTTGAAAGAGCCCAGGGGAGGGATCCTTGTGTAGCCAGATGTGATGCACAATTATCTAAGGATGCTCATTCTTCTCCTTCCTCAGTTGAGTTCAGTGCTACCTGATCATAAGACTTTCAGTATTCAGTACTGTACCACAGGCTGTGATGTTTTGAGTGTGGCTGTGTTCCCCATAAATGATATGGGGATCCCATTTTGTTGTCACACAATGGGGTGAATAGTGCCAAGCATTTAAATTATTGCACAATATGGGTCCTCAACTGTCCCCTTGATAATATAAATAAAATAAAAGCCATGCTACTGTAGTGAGCCATTTTGTCTTGCCTTTCTTTTGTGTGTGGTTGCTACTAAATGTTATTTATTTGGTGAAATGTCCTAATAGAACCCACTGCTTTTAAATTTAAACTTATTTTTTCTAAATCCACCAGTAGTTATTTTTATTTTGATATGCACATTGGATCAAGCAAATGGCTGCTTGAAGTGGTTATCTATGATATCAGCAAATGACCTAAGTGTAACTTTGGGAAGTTTTTTGCATGACTTCCAGGAGCTGTAGGGCAACTGAAGTAATAAGTGATTATGACTCATAAAGAATAAAAGGAGCCGAAGTGGGAAATTACGGGAAAGAGCATAAGCTCTGGCTTTTCCCTGCTGTGATTTCAGAGCTATTTTTATTAGAGACAAGGGAACTTTTGCATGCCTGGAGAGAAGACTAAGTAAACAGGGACATAGATATCCTTAGAGAAAAAGGTAGGTGAATGAAGTAAGAAGTAAGGCACTAATAACCTCCAAATTCTGGTGTAGGAAGAACCAGGATCTTGCTTTCATTTTTTCTTTTTTTCCCTTCTCCCTTCCGTTCACACCCCCCTTCCCACGCCCAACCCCACAGTAATCAAGTGCACTAAAGTTAGGGTGCATCCATACTGTTTTCAGGGTCTCAATAGTTGAAGTTACTGGTAGTTTGCAACAAAATTCTTCAAATTAGAGCTAGTGAAAGAGTACAAGCTGTCCTCAGTAGGACTGGAGTGTGAAACCTCCTATTTTACTGTAATTGGGGTGAAGGATGTAAAACGTTATGAGCAGCGTCTTCCTGAGCCCTTTGTTACTTATAGAGAAATGCCTGCATATGCAGAAGCTGTCCTTGAAATTAGGATAAAAAAGGACATTACTATTCTCAACAAAACAAGCGTGGTAGTAACAAAAGCAAGCTGGATGTAATTTCTCATTAATATACCATGCCTTCCCTTCCAATGTCTGCCACATTTTCAGAAAGCTCTTTTTGAGATGGGCAGAACTCCTCTATGTAACTGCTGAATTCAAGGTGGATGTTTGTGCTTGTGTCTGCTTAACAGACAAGAAAGATTTGATCATTTGAAAGACCAAAAAAAAAGATATATATTTTTTAAGGAGCCTCATAAGATAAATTCTTGTGTTACAAAAGCTGTCCTCCTACTCCTCCCTATGAATGCAGCAAAAAAACCTATACCTACAGCTGCCCTGTGTGTCATTTGTGTTAGCATAACTCCTCCACACCCACAAAGGCACACAAAGCTATTTTGCTTTGTGCTGGAATAGTGCCATCCAGGAGTAACAGCCAAAAGGAAAAATTCCTTTCAGCAACATTCATTGCCCTAAGCCAAAAACAAAGCAGAAAGATGCGCTTCTCTCTTTCACGCTTGTGAAGCTGGAGACAGTGCCAACACAAACTGTGACTGGTGCTCTGAAATGGTGCAAGTCCGTGTCACTATTTCAAATTCAGCAATGCAACATTACTGACTTTATATTAACTAACTTTTTTGTAAGTTAAAGCTTTTTAAACTAGTTTAAAGCTTTTGGGCAATGGAGCTGGTGAAGGGTCAGGAGCACAAGTCCTACAAGGAGCAGCTGAGGGATCTAGGGGTGTTTGGCCTGGAGAAAAGGAAGCTCAGGGGGGACCTTAACACTCTCTACAACCTCCTGAAAAATTGTTTCCAGGTCGGATTTGGCCTCTTCTCCCAGGCAACTTGTGACAGGACAACTGGAAATGTGTTTAAGCTGCACCAAGGTAGGTTCAGATTGGACATCAGGAAGAATTTCTGCCCTGAAAGGTTTGTCAGGCATTGGAACAGG
>WEKY01027024.1:30604-58982 GCA_013390045.1 Picathartes gymnocephalus | reverse complement strand
TGGGTTGGAGGCTTCAGGGTATTTGGTCTCCATATCCCCCTACAGCCCATGCCTGCTTCTTGACCTGATTGCTGCACTTGTGCTGTGTTGTGTTGTGCTTATCTTCAGGAGTGACGACAAGGAAGTTTGTCATGGAAAAGTGCTGTCCTATCTCTATATGCCTCCTTCTCCAGCCACATCTTGTTTTTTTCTCATGGTGTGTTAATACCAGCTATCCTTGTTTATTACCAGCAATTCTTGTCTGTTATTACCAACAGCCTTGGCTGTTGGTGTTTGAGACACACACGTTAGGTCACTTACCTTCTGGGGTACTAGAGAGTTGCCTATCTTCATGGATTAGTTAACTATTGCAGAACTTGGGTGAAATATGTATTTTAGGAGTAACTTGAAATAGGGTGACTATGTGTTAAAAGAAACAAACCAAAAACCATCAGAGGAGTGGAATTAACAAAATGCATGAAAATACTCACTTGAATGGAGCACAGGTTACAGACAAGTAACACTGGAATGTGTGAGATTCATTAGTCATGGTTATTGGCTGTGAAAGATGAGGCAAGACTATTTACAAGGGCCTGTACTGACAGGACAAGGGGGAATGGCTTCAAACTGAAAGAAAACATAGGTTTAGATTAGGTATTAAATTCTTTACTGTGAGGTTGGCCAGATGTTGTCACAGGCTGCCCAGGGAAGCTGTGGATGCCCCATCCTTGGAAGTGTTCAAAGCCAGGTTGGATGGGGCTCTCAGCAACCTGATTGAGTGGAAGGGGTCCCTTCCCACGTCAGTGGGTTGGAATTAGGTAATCTTTGGGGTCCCCTTCTAACCCAAACCATTCTATGAGTCTCCATATCCCCCTACGCTGCCTGAGCTGAAAATGTGCAGTGTGTTACTGCAGGGCAGGGCAGGTTTTTGGGGCATCGAACAAAGTACTGTGCTCTGTGGAAACATCTGGAAAAAGCTCTTTGTTTTTATATCCCCAAAGTTCACATTTGTGATGAAAAAAACACATAAAAGGCAGAGGAAAAGGGTAGAGAGGAGATGGACTCACAAGAACAATAGGACGAGTAGGCGTTTTTATCCTGTCAGGATAGCAATTATAGCTCTGTGGGCTGTTGTTGGTTTGCAATTTACTGTATGCATTCAGGGAGAAGAGAATTTCTGATCTTTATAATTTTGAATCATGATGGTGATTAGCCACAGAAGAAATCAATACGTTTCATGTTCAAATTGAGTTTACCAACTTGATTATTACACCCCCTACTTGAGATTTATTTTGAAAGCCGATTGGAATATTCTGCTGGAGCACTGCTTGCTGCTTATTGCAGCCGTGTGAGCCATGCTGAACATGGCACACTGGAGATCTCTGGTCTATTCCCTTGTTTTATCCAAAACTATTCTCAAAGTGCTGGTGTTTTACTTTTGCAGCCTCAATTTGTCTGGTTCAAATATGACTTGCTCAGAGCTGTATTTATGCTTTTGTATTAGGCATATGCATTTACAGTGTTTTTCCTAGGATATTTGCCATTCAAATATATTGCAGATCAAGATAACTAAAAATGGAAAGTTAATAGAGGAGATTGTAGGGTAAGCATTAATGAGGAGGGAAAGCTGATGTTAATGCCTGTGCGGAACATCTTTGAAAGCAGATACACATCCTCTTTGAAGTCCGAGAACAGTGGGAGTAAAGGCTGAAAACATTGTGGGTAGCAAGGTAGAGACGTAAAGCACTGAAGTGATAGGAAGAGGGGAGAAGCCAAGAAATGACAGCTGAGACAGACAATCAAGATTGAGCATTAGATCGAACTAAAATAATGAATTGCTACAGCTGACTGAATTCAGGGTACGTTTGGGGAATCTCATTCAGAGGAAATACAAACTCCAGCAACTGTTTTATGATCATGATGAGGAAAGAAGTAAGGTGCAAAGTTTACTGCAAAGATTGTATTCAAGCGTGAATTATTTGGAGCAGGTAGAATCTTTCTGTTCTGCTTCTGAATTTCTAAGGCAGTAGGTACTTAGACAAAGTGATACAGGCAGTGGACAGTGATAAAAGTTTACCTGAATCTGACTTTCTAGTAAAGATATGGATAGGAAGGTAGAAATCTGAATGTAGTGACAAAAAAAAAAGGTGGTGAATACAGTTGCAATCAAACTGGCAGAGCCTATGGAGTAAAATGCTCAATAACAAGATGATAGTGGTATGAGATTCCCAAGAGTTACAGAAATGGGAGAACAATTGCATGTCTTGTGGTTCCAATTAAAAATTTACAAATTGAAGAGGACATTACAGATTTAAAACAACAGAAAACACAGCAAGCTGAATGTGTTGCGGAGACCTGCTGAGGGAAAAGTGATTTGATTTTGATTGTCCTCCTGACTTGTGACATTTTTGGAAACACAGAGGCACCAGAATGAGGATGCAGGAACTGTGTGCTGTATTTAAGGATGCAGCAAGTTCATAAGGAAAAAGCGTTCTGTTTCGCTTAACCAAAGGAAGACTTCAGTGACCAAGGTCAACCTATTGTTGGAGAATTATGAGAAGAAGTATCAACTTCATGATACTTTCTAGTCAGGAGAAAAAAAGATCAGAATTAGAAAGGCCTGAATTGCACCAGTATGGCCATCCGTAGCTGCACTATTTAAATTATTTAGAAAAACCTGCATGTGCTTTGCGAAGCCTTTCCCCATACAGTTAAAGAAATAAGCCTGACATAAGTCATTTTACTTACATTTTTTGAAGTCACAAGGTCTCCATTTTTAGTATTTTAAAAAAATTATTTATTTATTTATTTAATTCCAAGTGCTTCAGGCTTGCCAGGCCCTTTCACTTAAAACTGTAATCTAGAATAGTTGAATCTTAAAAAGTGATAATTGCTTGGAGCCAAGCTTCGAAGAGGATTTTGTGGCTTCAAAGCTTTGTTATTCCTGACAGTCCTTGTGCCTGTAGAACTGACTGCATAAGTATTTTTTTTATTTGATGCTTCAGCTATGGCATAGTTCTTACTACCTCTTTGGACTCCTGTTCTAAAGTGTTACTCCCTGTTGGCAAAAGGATTTTTAAGCAGCTATCATATAACTGTGTTGTATTTGACATGAAAAGATGCTGTGCAAAAAGTGGGAAGTCGGAGCTATGCATCATCTGGAGAATAAGCCTGGGATGCTCCTTTGCTGTCTTTTAACAAAGTCCTCGTTTCATGTCAAGCCTGTCGTACATTTTCCTAAAACATTAACCGGCCGTGGGTTTTGTAGACTTCTGTTTCTCACTTCCATGAGCAGGAAGGGTATGGATGCTGTGAATCTGGGAGGGTTGTGCACACCTGAGTTCTGGAATCAAGAGGAATGGTCCTGCTTTTCAGAAATGCCTTTGCATGGGGTGAGGGGACCTCTGTGGTGCATGGGAAGATGGGATGAGGAGCAAGTACATTATTCAGGTTAGGAGCATGAGAGTGTGTGGTGGGAAAGGACATTGATGTGGCTGGTTAAATGCCTTTGGGAGGCTGTAAAATGCAGAACAGGGTAATGACCAGATGAGAGGGATGTGGTTAAATAATACCTTTCAGGTAAACCTGCTCTTAAGCTGAGAGTCTCCTGAGGAGGAGCCTGGCTGTAGGGGTTACTGGGAGAGAGAATGGCAGTGTATAACCTTTCTTTTAGGTAGGTTGAGAGTTGCTGTTCTTACACTTGCAGATTAAAGGCTAGGATCTACCTCCTGACCTCTCTTCAATCTGGTTCTGAAGTGGTGTTCTGACCTGCACAGCTCTCTGTTGTTACTGTAAAATTCTTATGTTCTCTCTGTCCTGTTCCCAAAGAAGTATCTATTTCCCTTGATTATTTTACTTAGAAGAATTGGTTAAGATATGACCTTTTTTCTCTTGATTCAGATAGTTGTCTCATCCTGCTAAATTTCATGTGGTTCTGTTAGTAAGACTTGTGTGTTTGTCTGGGTTCTGTTAAAAAAACTAGAAAATATATGTAAATTCCTTGGTATGTATTCGGGTAAGTTTCCCTTTGTCTGTAATAATGGTCTGTGACTTCGAGGCATTTTTGTTAATTGATCTTGAAGCAGGCTGTAGTGGATTTAGCTTGAATTAATTTTAAAATTGCTCTTTATCTGCTCACTAAAAATCAAATGCATTGCATTTAGTTCTATTGAATGTCTTGGTTTGAGACTGGGTTGGGGTTTTCTTTTTCGTAGTAGGAACAGTTTATTTAAAGCATTCTGGTGAGTCTATTTGGAAGGATTGCAGAAAGCAATAAACGCAAAGGCAACCGGAGAGGGATTTTTCCGTTTCCAGAGTGGTGATCCAGGTGCTGGTAGCTGTGGAAGGGGAACAGTGTCGGTGACACTCCCGAGTCTTGTTTTTCGGAGCCGGAGCTGTGTCGCCGCTCTGTGTGGCCACCAGGTGGCAGCGTTGGACAGCGAGTGCCGTGTCCAGGTACCGGGAATCGAATGATGGCTTTGGGCTTTCTTTTGTTCTCTTTCTTCCCCTCTTTCCTTTTATTTCTTCATTATCCTCTGCAGCCAGGAGCTCGAAATTTGAACAAACTACAGGTTTCTTCTGTCTCTTGCAGCGTTAATTTGTGAAAGGGTATGTTTTTGGCCATGGTGCAACGTGCTAAGAAATCGTTCAGAGGAGTGAGAACCAAATTTCTTTGTGGGAGGGTGCAGAGTGAGGGGAGACACAGCTTTTTGCTTGGCTCAAGAAGGTTTTTTCGTATCCCGAACCACATATATCTGTCCTTCCTCTACCTACTTATAGTACAAAATGTCATCTGGAAAAAAAAAATTAGTTATAATGTAGCGGCAAAACTGTTGCCTGGAGAGTGTGCCTGCTGAGAGCCAGCCGCAATTTGGAAACAGTAATAAGTTTCCCTTGATAGGATTATTTTCACTCTGCTTTAAGGGGGAGAGAGGATGGAGAAGTGTTTGTTCCTAATGGGAATGCCCTTGAAAGAACAAGTAGACACAATCAAGGGAAAAATATACATATTCTGCAGTTAGGATTGTAGTTCTTCTACAGACTAGAATAGATTCTAGTTAAATTAGAGAAGAGGTGGATTATGTGCCTAAGTTCAGTGCAGCAGCACCAGCCCTGCAGCAAATGTGAGCATCTCAGCTGTGATAAGTGGAGTGTGGTGTTAGTGGCATGAGATTATTTTAGGGTGCTTAGTCAATGACTTCATTTATGTAGCAGGAAATATAAGACACTTGTACCAAATTCATATTATCCGTAATGCAAAGAATACATTAAGCACCATTTTTTTTTTCCCCAGTCCTGTCCCTTGTAAATAAGATCCCATCAGTTTTTTGGGATGAGAATAAAGAAGCATTAGCTACATTGCATGTTCTACTCCAGATGTTGAAAGTCATCTTTTGTTTTTGCTGCCTCCCCTGACAGTTTTTCATCCCTCCTGCCTTAAGGAAGTGGAATAAAAAAGCAATTGGCCATTTGTGGTGGTCTATAACTAAATTGGCTGCAAAATATGAGAAAATTCTTTTGGTGTTCTATATTTTACAGTTATAATTATCAGTGGATTTTTTACATATATAAGATAGTTGGGGTAGTGCCTTTTGTTCTTTGAAAATATATTGTGACCAGAGTGGTAGGCTATGAAAATGGTTTAGAAACCATGAAATACCAGCTTCTCCCTTCAAAAAGAGTCCAGGTAGATTTGAAGAGAGGTAAAACTGCAGGTGGGAGTGGTCCGTCCCCAAGACACTGGAAGAAGATAAAAAAGAGGAGGTACACAAAGTGATTTTTTTCATATTTGTTATATGTTCACATTGTAAATACCCAATGCTGTAGCTTTGACACAGTCAGTATTGCACTGGGCCTACTGGTAATGAGTGCTGTGACATTTGTTTTTTGTCACTGAGTTTGTACCTTCTTTACTTTAAATAATTCCTCATGAGAGAATCTCTGGTAAATCAGGGCTGCATATTCCAAGTTGCCTATTACATTAGTGAGAGTCTGATATATAATTCAAGCAAATCACTAGTAAAAGATTTAAGCCTTTGTCAGTTAGCTATAATGACTTTAGCCAAATTTCTAACTAGTTCACCCAAAGAAGTGCTGATCTGTCTTGTACCTTCCTACAGTATATGGAAAATTTTTCCATTAAAAGTAGAATAAGAGGGATATTTTCCCTGAGCTGTGAGGAAGGTGGCAGCAGTACCAGTGGCATCTGAAGGGAGTTGTACATGTTATTTTCCAAAAGAAAGGCTAGTTGTGGTTTTCAGACTACTTGAATTTCTGGCTTGAGGCACTAGGTAGCTCAGATATGATCCATTTTAGTATTGGTTAGCCCAATATACATAAATCTGCATCTACTTTGGATACCTGCTGCAGAAGTGCCAGTCTCTGTACATTTTCTCCGGTGTGGTAGTGTGGAGGCTGCCATACCTTTCCTGCCACACAGAAGACCAGGATATGCTGTTGACAGCTGATTCTCATCAGTCGTCTTTTGGGATTGAGGTTCAGAAGTCTGATCTGAAAAGCAGTTTTAATTCTGTTTTTATTCTTTATTCTGTTTTTGCAATGCATTTTCTTCCAGTTATTGTTTGCCCAGCTCTTGCTTGTTGAATATAACAAATTTTAGAGTTCTGTGCCTGCCTGTGTATATTTCTGCAGGAATTTTAGCTTTTGTATATTAAAAACAGTGCAAGGTCACATTATCTAATATCAGTGTGAGGCTGACCAAATTAGTGCATGTTAAATTGAGTATTGCTGGTACATAATGGACTTGAAGAATGTGATTTTTTTTTTTTTTATTTTTTTTAATTCTTTTTGGTGCCATTTTCTTTCAATTTCTGTTCAAGCTAAAAGAAGCAAAGAATAATTTGTAAACAGTTTTTTCAAACAAGATCAGTTTTTGGTCAGTCAAGATGGTTTTTTATGTGTTTTGTTCCATGTTTATGGCTTTATTGTTTGTGAATCTGTTGTCTTGGCCCTTGCTAGGAAAGAATATTATTACTAGTTCTAGACTCTTGCTAGGAGAGAAAAGATTTCTAATTCTGTGTTTGGCCTCAGACTCTTCAACAAATGTGATCATGTTTTTTCAGGGGTGGGGGTTTTATGAAGAACTGTGAGGATAATTACATAGTTTAGCTTAAAAAATATTTGTTATTTAAATGAGAATGTATAAATCTGTTGGATTTGAGCATAGTTTGATGAATTTGGCATCTGAGTTGCATGTTACATGGAAAAGCTGCAAGGACAGACATACCATTGACATCAGACAAGCTGGGCAAACATATTAAAAAAAAGCCTAAAACCCCAAATACTAATACTTTCCCAATGCAGCAGTATACAGATTTACCAGTGTCAATGAATATTGTTCTGCTAGTATATTTCTTATTTCATGCTTCATTTTCTCTTCTCCCAGAGCTAGAAGTGTCATAAAGTGTTTTGCATTCTAAGTACTAGGGATATAGTGTAGAGATAGTATTTGCCATGTTCTAAGAAACAGAAGGCACACAGTGAAATTTTAAAAATTGAATAGACAGTTACACCTCTACCATTTTACAAAAGAAATTGGCAGGAAGTAAACATGTGGGTATGGGGAAGAAACGGTGTCTGTATGTGGATGACTTCTTTTTTTTTCCCCTCTGCATCAGAACTGAGAGAGGCACTCGCCATAGTCAGGTCTGTACTTAGACTTTGCATATTAGCCTTCACAGCAGTTAATGATATTTAGGTTCAGCCTAGCTATCAAGAGGCAGGGAAAAAAAAAATGCAATGAAGAAGTAGCTCAGCTTCTCTCAAATGGACTTTAATTGAGCTTTTTGTGATGAAAAGCTAATGCTATCTGTTTTCTAGAGATGACGAATTCTATGTTCCAGTTGTTAACTGAAGAGATAGGGCTGTAGTTAGAGACAGCCTGTACCAAAATATGGTAGCAGGCATTTGGTCGTTGACTAAAGGTTTGAAATATATTAAGATATGCTAGAGGGGGAGGAAGAAAAAACTTACCTATTTTTGTTACAGGTGGTACACTTAGCTGTAACAAATAGGAACACTATGGCTGGTGCTAGACAAATATTTTTAACGTGGCTGTTTCCTGCCCTAGTTCTTAGAACAGGAAGTAAACATCTGTGTCAGAGAGGATTTGCTATTACCACTGATAATTGCAATGATTCTCTTCTATGAAAGCTACTTAACTCCAACAGCATATTTAACTACGTATTTTAACATATTTGTATGGCGTGCATACAAATAAGGTCTATTTTCAGTAGTATTCTATACCTCATTTCTGCATTTATCAGCTGTAATACATTCCAAGTACTTCTGTATATCATTGAAATGAAAGATTTTACTGCAACTTAAGAATGAACATTTATGCTTCCAGCTTCCTCCGTTTTTTTTTTTGCCAAGGTTTCTTTGATCTAAATACGGTGAGGTGCAGAAAAAGGATAGTCCCAGAGACCAGTGGCGTTCAAAATACCAGTGTCTGAAAGTGTTGCCTCAGATTGGAAAGCTTATTCAGGCAGAACAAATGAGAACCAAAAATGCAGATTCTGTCAATAAGTCTGCACTTTATCTCTCACTGAAGCAGGGAACATTACTAGATCTCATATTGCTCTGCCTGATGAGCTCTTTCTGGAAAAAGTGAGCCTTTCCTGCTGTTGAGTTAGAGGTGTCTGCTTTAACAGTCACAAAGGAAATGTGAAGAAGTTGGACCTTTAAAATCAGTTATAATGTTTATTTGTGAATACCTTGTGCTTAGAGCTGGGGAATTTCTTTCCTCACGAGAGTTTCAGTCTAGAAAGTGGCATATTGGCAGTAGTGTTCATTTTCTTCTTTTACTACAAGCTGAAAGATATTTAGCTCTTAGAACACTACTTAGGTTTAGGTGTGGGGTTTTTTTTTACTCCTCCATTTTACACCCTTAAAAACTCTGGCACATTATAGGCTGAAAAAGTTACACAAGAGTGGATCTTTCACAGTGTAGTGTAAATGGAAGGGGCTCTGTTCCTGGAAAAGGAAAACACAGGAAAATCTTTGTATCAGTTCCTGCATGGCTGAGTCTGTAGTGAGCTTCAAAGGTCTTGCATCTGAGGAAAATGATGACATGAGGAAAGTGTTCTCTGTGGAAGATCATGTAGAGATCAAGAGAATTGGAAACGAAGTTGGCAAAGTAATATTTCTAAAGAAAGCCTTGGATAAGAGAGAAAACAGAAGATAAGTTGGAAACTATGTCTAATATGAAAGATTTTAGGAACAGAAGGCATGAAGGTGAGAGCTGAGGAGGAACCAAAAGGAACAGTTATGGCCATAAATATGTCATGATGACTGTAGCAGGACATGAAGTGAAAGAGAAGCTGAGTTTTGTAGGACTGAGTGAGGAGTGGATCGTGAATTAATGTGTGAGATACTGGGCTGAAAACTGTTACATGACTGTCAAGGTGAGACTACATCTAGAAGCTGTGAAATCCGAGGGCATGTGCTTGTACTGGGGGCAGTTCTGCTGTTCCATTTAACATTTCCCTTGGGGTGGAAAAAACCCTTTTGATTTGGCACTGATTCCAGTAGAGGCTGCGTATCTAAGTGAAACTCTGCACCAGCAGGCCTGCTGTAAGCATCAAGCCTCACTAATAGAGCTATTTCTAGCTCTTCTAGTTGTGAAGAAGATGGCTCTTCCTCTCCCCATCAGTATGCTGCTGAGTTGCATGGCCTATGGCTGTGTGGACTGTAAAAATACTGAAGAAGTCCAAACTTCAGCATTCATATTTGAGAGGTGACTTAAACTCCTTGTCCCTGTCCATCCATTTCAATACCAGAACTTTCACTGAAAATAAAAATTTGTGTTAAACATAATTCAGAGCCTTATAATAAAACATGTCATGTGGTTAACCTTTAATACAATGTAGCATTTAAAGAATAGTTTGCATCTTTTGCCGGTAAATTACTACATAAATGTTTAGATTAGGTGTGACTAGGAATGTGGCATTATTTATGGATCTATATTTCTCTGGCATTTCAGATGCATGGTTGTTTTGCTCCTTAATAAATGCAGACATTAAAAGAACAAGCATACACAAAGTGCTAATTTTAAAGCTTTGCAGCTCAGGGGAGAAAAATCTCCCCGTGTTTTGTTAGAACTGCTTGTCGTCTCCTTTTGCACAATAGAGAGAAATCATATAAAACACTAGAAGTTGCATTAAGCTCCTTTATTTCTGATACTTGTCATGGAGTGACATGTCTCCCCTGCTAGTGCAGACTGGTAGCAGAGCAACCTGTCAGATCTGAAGATGTTTTGGTACTGTCTGTTCCTTCTTGCTTCAGAGGCAGATGTGTTATGGTAGAGTTACAGCTTTAATTTTTGTCCCTATTTTGCTTCCGTTCTTTCCACCTTAATCCTTGGAAGGAGAAGGCAAGAATATATGAAATGTCTCACTCATTAAAACCTGAAAAAAAGAGGAAAGTGCGCAACCTTTTTTTCCTGGTTTAACCAGCGATTGGACTGTTAGGGAGGCTACCCAGAAAGCCACATCAGTGGCGTGGAGTGCATCAGTTCAGAGAATGGTGCTGACAGAATGGCACTGCAGGCTCTTGTGGAAGCATTCTCAGGTCTGATACACATGGGTTTTCTTACCTCTGTGAAGTCCTGTAGATCACATACCTTGACTGTATCTCGGCTTCCCCCATGTCAAATGTGACCTTCCCTGCAGAGTGAACATACAGGGATGATGACAATAAGTCTATTGATACCCATAAGCTGTTGAGATACTGCAGTGATGAAGGTTTCTGGCTGTTAGTAGAGGAATAAGTTTCCATTTGAGATGGAAAAGGTGTAGGTGTTTCCTTGATCTGTTGAAATTAAGGAGAGGTACTGAGCAGCTCTGCTGCAGTTTTGGTTTCTAAATTAATCCCACACTAAAGAAGTTAATTCTTTGGGGACTATTACTCCTCCATAGTCTCAATGATGTTTATCAATGAGAAAATATGACTAAATGTTCAGTGCTTTTGTGCTCTTTATTTGTCTTCTGTTTTGAACTTCTGGGAGGAAGGTAGCTGTCTATATTTATTTATTTGTTTCTTTAATTTTACTATGGTCCTTTTCCTGAAAGCCAGTCACTTCTAGTCCAGGGTCCTTGCAAGGTATTCACATACAGTAATTTTCCTTTCCTTCTTGTTGGCAGGAAATGTGCGTTCCCATATAGCTTCATGTGCAGGTTACCTTGATCACCAGTTCGTCTGGAAAACACCCCTAATTCCTCTGATTTTTCAAGGCCCCTGTTGTATAAAACCTTTCAGTGTTTGATTTTTTTTTTCCATTTCCTTATGTTCTATTTGGTTTGGTGGCTCAGAAATTTTTTATAACCACGGGAATGTATTTGACAAGAAGGCCTGTTCCATTCCTGAGTTGACTAAGCTCTTCTAAGCATCCGTGGTGATCCCTGCATTATCAGCCGTTGCTGTATGCATGGAGCCATCTCACTATGATTCTGACTGCATTGCAATAAGTAAAGAATTTGTCAAAGAACTATTTGCTTACTCAAATATTAATCCTGTGAGAGGAGTATATCTGAAGGTATCATTTTCTTGCTGCCAGTAACTGTCTTTATGCAAACTCTTTTCAGCTATTTTTTCTTCTGATGAGCACTTTTGAGTTTAGATTCAGGAGTTGCTGTCTTCAGGAGTAACAGCCCTCCAGCACTGATACCTCAAGGCTAACACATAGCAATGTTTCTCTAAGATGAATGGAGAGCTGTAGTGGAAGAGAAAAAAAGTTACAGCTATGGGGAAGAGGTTTTCTCTCTTCCCCACCAATACCTTGGACTACTTGGTCCATGCACATCAGCTGGTTACCTTGGTATACTCCTTGTGTGAAGCCAAGAAAATCTCCAGGATATCAGCTATTCTTTAGTGGTAATAAATGTGAGGATTTAGGAATGAATGATGAATGTTTTTTCTTGCAGGGGGTAGCAAAACCTCATAACTGTTTTTACCTTAAAGCCTGGACAATTCCAAAAAGCCTGAAGTTCAGTGTGAATGGGTCACTCTCACTCTGGCATGTCCCAGCAAGATGCATTTTCTGATACAAAATTAATCAGCCAGAGTAAACATCTTAATCTCCAAGAATAGTAGAAAAAATCCCAGGAGCTCTACATGTGGCCCATGGAAGTTAAGTCTTTGCTGTCAGTACTTTCCAGGAGAATCATTCCAGTCATTAATTTTCTTTATTTTCAATAAGTTTGATTTGAAAACCTTTTTGTTACCACAGGGTGGCTTGTGAAAGTAATGTGTGGAGGAAAGGGAATTTTGTAAACATGCTTTCTAACAATGTGCAAGGCGTAGCAATTATGTTCAGATGATTAGGGAAGAGGTATCTTCACTATTCTTAGAATGTTTTAATATGTTTTACTTACTAATTGTAGTATGATGAAAACATAAAACATCTGTATTGTGTTAAAGTGCAGTGTTGGAATAATGTCAGTGGCCACAACCACGTGTCAAAATATAAAAGCAGGCTAATACTTGCCCCCCAAAGTCTCACAATGTCCAGAAACCTGTGATTAAAAACTGCAGTCAGAATGTTTCTCTGTGTTTGATAACGCTGGATGGTGGTGGTTTTGTTGCTTTTAGGAATTTGTTTGGGTGAGTCCCTATAAACATTTGCAGTCTCCTGTGGAGAGCAGTTCCACAGCTTAGGGGAACTCAGGAGGCCTTGTGGACACCTGGATCTGCTCAGTTGCTGAAAGAGTGCATTTTCTCTGTCCTGAGACGCTTGCAAATTCACAATAGTTCCTGCAAGTATAGGGAGCAACCTGCACCCTTTGGTCTGAGAACATAAAAGTGAATATTTTTTCCTCTCCTTCATATAATTTTAAGGTACATTGTTCTGTGGACACAAAGGAATGTAATTTGGGGAAGTGTGTACTTACCTTGCAGCTTCCTTTTCTTCTCTGATCATCTAGATCTGAAGACTTTCAAAATGCCTCTTAATTTGAGGAGCTATGGGTCACTTTACCTACTTCTACATCTCAAATTGCCAGGAGGAAAGGATACCATTATTCATTAGGTTGGGAAAGCAGAACTTTCCTGTCTTGTAATATGTGAATGGTTTGGGTATGAGGGAACTGTAATCAATAAATGAAATCCAGAGTGTTGGCAAAACAAATAAATTTTGTTTTAAATTTCTCCCAGTTTTAGACAACCCTGTTTAGCTATCCATGTCTCTAATTTTGAGTTGTGAGGCTTATTTTTGAGTACTGTTATTGCAAAGAGCCTATCACCAGGAAGAGCAGCAGAACACACCCAGTTTCAAGGTAATACTATTTGAGACCTGTTTGCTGTAAATGATGTAGAAATGTGCATGTATTAATGAGGGGTATAATAGGTTTGAGTGAAAGTGGGAGATAAGATGTGTTAATCTTGTATATTAAATAGTCTACAACAATGAACCTTATAATGAGGCTGTTATTAAATCTTTCCTTTACTGGCCTCAGTTCAGTGAAACCAGTGCTTCTGAGTTTGGCATGTTTAAAGTCAGATTTCACAAGAAAGGACCAACTCTCTGAGATCTTTGTCATTTTGAAGTCCTTACCACATTAGAGATGTGTACAGGACATGGTGGAAAAGATCATTCCAGCACTCTATCATGTAATATTTTCCCTTTTTTGAATTTGAGGACACCTCCCTTAATATTAGTGTGCGGGTATGGAGTCTGTTTTGACCTCAGCTGTCTCTTAGGAAAAGGAGGACTGCATTTCTCTCATCTACATCATGCAAACAGATTGTGTTCTAACAAGGTTACAAAGACTGTCAAAATAGCAATAGTTTTAAAGGAAAAAAAATTATCTAGAATGATCTGTGATTTTTGCATTTGGTGCTCTTCTAGCTGTAGTGCTAAAGACAGTTCCATAAGAAGGCAAGATTCCTTGGTTCACTGGTATTTATTTTTTCTATTTTTGTCCAGCAACATTTACAGATTTTCATCTTGCCTCCCATTTACAGATTTTCATCTTGCCTCCTGCACCATTTGCCAATAGTCAGATTAAAATCTGCATGCTGCTGTCTGATTATGTTCTAGTTTAAAAAGAGGAAATAAGAAAGTTTAAATGTCCAAGCCTGATGCCCACTGTGGAAGATATAGAGAGGCAACCATGTTAGGAAGCAGCAAACAAAAAGTTCCCGTAGCATTCAGATTTCCTTTCCAGTAAGGTTCCAAATGAGAACTCTCATTCTGAAGGTGTTGGGAGCTGGGCTGAAGGAGAGACTGCTTTTCTCCATCAGCATTGTTCCTGTTTGAGGGTAAGGAAAAGGTTCAGTGAGAGACATCAAATATATAAAATTAAGAGTGATGGTTGATTGTTTCCTGCAAGGAAGCAACAAGACAGACACTGTTGTGTATTCTCAGGTGATACCCGTTCTGATAGTAACTACGTCCAAACCTGGTTAACTTAGTTATAAAACGATGTTTTGTGATCTTACATTCTCATTTCCTGCAAAGCAGACACCTTTTTGATTTACTATGTGTGTTCTTTAATTGAGATGGAGGTGCTGTAGCTCTGCTCTCAGGAAGTTCAGCTTTTACGTTCCATTTCTCTTTTCCTCTTCACCCCCTTTTCTCCACGTATCTGACTCGGAGCTCACATTTATCCCGTTAAATAACTCCTCTTACAATGTCTAAACATAAGAGGCTGAGCATCCTCTCCCAGATACCTCAGTTCCCACCTTATCTCCCCCCGGGCTTCTGCCAGGAGTTCCATTGTCAAATTAGAGTAAGGAACATATCTGTTTTAATTCCAGATAGTACTGAGATGACAAATGCCTTTGTAGAAATGGTAACGGTGGCTACTGTGAAAGATTTTTTAATTCTCACAAGGGCCTGCAAGTAAAACAGCAAACGTTCCTAGCGATGGTTATTTCACGTAAAGCCGTGACTGCCTCTGCGGGTGGGGCAGAGTGTAATTTGAGGAAGAAGAGTAGCAGGAGGATTGCACGGCGGATTTTCACATTTCAAAGCGATGCTTTTCGGTGAGAAAACGAACCCGAGCGTTTGCCCGGGTGCGCCGCGCGGGCCGGGCAGCGGCAATACCCGGAGCAGGCACACGGTGGCGCCACAGCCCCACTTTTGGCGCGGCCGGGGCCGGTCAGAGCCGCTGTCGGCTCTGCAGATGCACATATGGCACAAAATTATCATTTTATGGTTACAATTATGAGCAATTTGATAGAAAATGAAAGCTAAATTATGCAGTGTTCCTTTTATTTGTTTAATTTTGCACTCTAAATATGTAGAAGGAAAAATAGCTCCGGTTTTGTGTGGATGGTGATAGGTACAATGCCTCCTTTGGCTTCGTGTTCTCACAGAGCGCAAGTTGTGATTATTTTCTCTTGTACATGATGAAATGTGTGGAGTTGTTCTCAGGTACTGGGACTGTTTCGCACAGAAATTGTTTGTGTCTGAATCTCCAGGCTCCTTTCTTCCATAAAAAATGCATGGTACATTTACTGGCGGGTAGACAAATACATAAGTAACAAGTTCCTTCGCGGTTTCCAGTGGAAAAGGCTGAGTAGCTGTGCCGTTTAAGCAAATGCCAAAGGAAGTCTTTAAATTCTGAAAGTCAGTATAGTTGTTGGCAGAGCTCCCCTGTAAGGAGCAAGTATGTTCTGAATGAATTCCTTCTTGCTAGTGAGGAAAATCTGCCATTGCAGTTCTTAAGATAAAAGTAAAAATGTTCATGGCCCATGCCAGGGCCAGTATCTTGCTACAATGATCTGTGGGGTCGGTATTTTGTGTATTCAGGTTCTTAGTTTTTCTCTCATCAGATCCCCTATGTTCATTATTATGAAAATGCATGTTTTTGCCAGTATATGTAGCGGCATAATTTATCTTTCGTGTATTATGTTCTTCCTTCCTTTTCAGTAAAAGAAAGTTGTTAGCAGAGCCAGGCTGTAAAATAAATCTTTGGTTTTGGGTTTTTTTTTTTTCTTTGCTGGTAGGTATTCTTTTGTTTGTATTAATGAAGATAAGGCTGGAGATGTTTTCCACTTGGAATAGAAAATGCGAGCTCTGAGTTGGTATTTGCATTTATCGATCCAGGCACATCTGCTGGCGTGGGGTGGCGTGTGATATTTTTGTCCTTACCCACCTTTGAACTAGAGAACATGGCAGATAAGCTGTCCAGTTTGATTGGCATGTCATGTGGAAAAGATTTTTCAATACATAGGATCAGATCCTGTACCCTAAACGGATTTCGCATTTTGAAAATATGTTAGAGACTTCCCTGAGTTCATCTGCTATACTGGGAGTTTGTTTTAGGTTTAAATGCTTTCCTTGCTCTCATCAAATCATACGGGATATCTTCTTCTTTGGCCAATTTTAGATGCACTATATTTGTATTGTGCATCTCAATATTTTCCAGCATGTTAGAGCGAACTTGGGTATTTCATCATCTGTGTGGAACAGAGCATCTTGGTAGGTGATATAAAACTTAGGTTGTCTATAAAAGAAATTACAAAATTACAAGTACTAGGATAAATCATACTGGTGAATTTAACCAGGGTAGGAATTCTTGTAGCCTCTATTGCTTTTTCTTTGTGATCAGTTTTAATAGTGGCTCTACAGGTGCTATAGGTGGAAATGGAAAGATTATTTTTTCAAAACAACCCTTCAACTGTTTAGGAAACTGTGTTTTTTATTGCTGTTCACACCTGAAAACCATGAGTGCAGAGACTAGATTTGAATTTGATGTTTTACGTGTGCTTCCTGACAGCTCCAAAGAACTCCTCTGGCTTTGTCCCTAACTTTCTTAACTCAGTAGCTTTTCTGTAGGTAGGTAACCATAACTTAACTAATTTGTATGCACAATATGCAGTCTCGGCTCACTTCAAAGTGTAATCAAGTCATGAACTAATTACAATACCATATTCCCAAAGAATGTAAATTTAATTTCCCTTCAAACAGAATGGGAATGTATTAAGCAATTCCTTTATATGAGAGCTGTGGCATTCAACAACATAATGCTGATGCTTCAAACAAAAGTGAAGTTCTTAACTTTTGTGGACCTTGTGACCTTTTTCCCTATGCATCTTCCCTTTTGATTCTTGCATCTTGAGTTAATTTACTGACTGGATAACAACATTAAAATATTCAAGTGTAAATTAAAATGTAACTGTTGGGCTTCAGATTGGAGATCGCTCTGTCTTATTGTATGTGACTTGCTTCTTTATAGTGTTTTCAGAATTGTGCTTCCTAAGGCATTTGGATCAGAAGGAAATTGTGTTTTGAATTGAAGGCTCATAAGGTTCAGGCTCTCACCAGATGATTTCTTTAATACATTGAAAAGTGGATGTGCAGAAAGTTCCCTACAGGTTCTTAGCATCACTGTGCCAGGGAGTCCACATAAACTCAGTTATATAAGAATGAGCAAAGTGAAGTTGTTCATAAAACATTTTATTACCTTCAGTCTTTGCAGCAACTTCAGAGTTTAGATAATAAACCTTCATAGAAGTTACTAGTCTCTACCCTTTCTCAGAACAATGACTCACATAGAGTCAAACCACTTATTTTATTTTTCTTAATTTTAGAGACAGAAGAGATATGTTAGGGTTCACATGATCCGTGCCTGGATAGTCTGATTTTGAAAATGCCATCCTGTTGCTCTTCTGAGCTGAGATTGCCAAAGCACAGGACTGTAGGTATTAAACACTAGTAGTATTTTAAAATTAAATGTGGGTCAGCTTCCAGTGAAGTATGTAATTGTTAGATGCTAAAGGAAAGAGCTTAGAATATCTTCGTTTATATTTTAAAGTGTTCCTTTTAGATGTTAATTCATTAATACCAGCAGTTTATTTTTATTCATATGACTTTTCATATGTAAGTAGTTGAAGCTGCATTATTTTAATCCTTTCTTTGGTTAGGAAGAAAAAAGCCTGCAGGTGGAAATCAGAATGACATACATATTGCTTCTTTCCCAAAAGGCACGGTATATCTCTCCTATTGATATGCAAAATCTTAAGGCAGAAAATAAACCCCACTGCTTTAAGTGTCAAAATACCGTGGAAAATATATGCTTGGGTGATGCATGAAAAAATGTGTAGGTCCACTTTAAACTGAACACACTTGTAGTTGAATTTGCCATCAGTCTGTCGTGGGTCTTTGGGGCTCTGCAGACTCAATAAATTTGATTCCCTTGCACTATGAGTGTTTAGATGTAGCTTGATCCTTAGTTGTAGCTATAGGGATAGCACGGTTTGGAGACGCAGCTGCATGGGCCTTAGCCTTTGCCTGAGTTTGGTGAAATGCTTTCTTACTCTTGCAGCATTCTTTAAAGTCATTTTTGGGCCCCAAAAATGTACAGTGAAATATCATAGTAGTACATTGTGCCAAAGTTATGGATGCAGTGGTGTGTCTGTTAAACAGCTGTGAGCTTGCTGTGACATTCTTCAAGTGCCAGGCACAGGCCAGCTGCACTCTGGAAGTGGAGTAGTGTTGCTGTTGCTGCCAGAAAAAACCCAACCCCCAAACAAACCCCACAAAAACATCAAAGCAAGTTAAGTTAGATCAGGCACGTGGTGCTTGATACTGTGCTGCTGGGACTGTGCACAGCTCCTTGAATGGGTCTGGTGCACAGCCCTGCTTGGAGAGCCTGCAGAAAAACTCAGGGCTGCCTGCAATTTATCTGAGTAGATTTTTCTTGGGAGACCGAAGACCTCTCAGAGCTTAGTGTAGCTTCATCCACCCACTCTCAGTGGCGTTTCTGCAGCATCTCCTTCCTTGTCTAGTTTTTCTCACAGCATTTGTCTTCAAGGGGATACCTGAGGCAGTGAAAAGAGTTGAGTCTGCTGAAACTGCCAACATGATGATAACTAGTCAGGTTTCTCAATGCATGTCCTTAAGCAGGAATTTTAAAAGACCAGTGCTTTGTGGCTACTGGGTTGTGATTGCAGATGTCAAAAAACTTTCTTCATCACATCACTGAAAGTTTCTTGTATCTCTACCACAAAGCTCAAGTTAATGCTGTCTGATTTAAATTCCAATCCAATTTGTGTGCGTTTGACTTTTTCTTTCCTTTGATTGCTTTATTCATCTTTGCATATCTCTGTAATAGCTCTGAGTCTCTAGAGAGTCTTCTATTGGATATGGGGGCTGATGGGACTGCAGCATCTTGTGGCTGAAGATGGAGATTCGGGTCCTGTGTTCTCTTCTGGCCGTGGATCAGCGAATGCAGTGAGTGAAAGGACAATCCAAGCTGAATCTACAGTCAGGGACTACAGGAATGAGTCATCACTAGGCATCTTGTTTGGTGCTTGGGAGGTCTGGTAGGGCTTTTCTGCATGGGTGAATGCAGGCAAACTCAGACTCTGAGCTAATCAGGTGCAAGATGAATCTGGTCTGTTAGTGCTGTGCCTGAGCTGTGCTCATTTACCCTGCAGCTGCAAGATGCATATCCTGGAGCTGGCTTGAGGAGTGTGGGGCTGCTGGGCTGCACCTGTGTGCTCAGACATGCCCAAAGACTCCCTGTGACACAGTTTTCCCATGTGTAAAAAGGGAACAATAGAGCTGCTCCCTGTCCCAAATTTGCTCTTGGCAAACCAGTGAGGAAAGTGTCACTAGGTGGTGAGTTCTCACAAACACTCGGAAAATATAGAAGGCCTTAGATTGATTGCAAAGAATCTCATTAGCTGTGTTTTCTTCCCTTGCTAGTAGTTCTAGAAAAGTTTTTTCCAGCCTCAGTTTGCTGTGATTGGAAACTGCTTTTAAGTTATTTTTCTTCTTTAAATAAAGTGAGATAAAACGAAACATTTCTTCTTAAATGATAAAGGCTCACAAAGAAATCTTCTTTCTAAGGAGAGAATTCTCTGTCTTCTGGTTTGGTTGTCTTTTTCGTTCTTACATAAAGTGACATAAAAAAGCAGAATTTCAGTAAATAGTCCTCATGGAGAAACCTGGTGTTGGCTTCATTTGGAAACCTGGACCTGAAGAGACCAGTAGTTGTTTGAATTGCTGTAGCATGAATGTTGCTTGCACAAGCATGTGGAGGCTGATGTGTAGAATTCAAGAGCTTGTTAGCTAATGCTGGATGCTCTGAACTAAAACGTGTCAGATTTTAAGCTGGGCTTCACTTCTACTCAAAGTGGCAGTGGAAACAGTGGACAGGGAACAGTGCAGGAGGTCAGTGGGTGTGCTAGAGACCGGCCCTTCTCCTCCCAGTTTCTGGGGAAGCAGGAACTGTAGCTGTTTGTTCTACTTCAGCCTGTGTGAGGCTGACAGGGTTTCAGCAAGGAGTAAGCTGTGAGTAGTTGATGGAGCGTTCTTAAAAGCCTGAGGATTAAGAGTGGAACTGAAGGAAAGGGTTGGGCCTGCAAGGTGGATAAACACTCCCAGACTGTTGCTGGAAGAGGTGTCCTCTGCTCCCAGCTCCACTCCCTCTGCTTGCCTTGTGCCGGATCTTGTGCCTGGCTGTCCCTTTGCTGGGTCAGTTTGCTCAGGCCTAGAGTGAGGGACCTGGGGGGCAACTGAGCTGGTGTGGATGGAAGGAGTGAGTGGGAGAGTATCTTTGGAAGCAGTTGAGCATTAGGTTGGCTGTGCCTTCTTGTGAAGCTTCATGCCAAAGGAAAAGCTCTTTGTTCCCTGCCTGGCTCTGTGGACATCCATTCCCGTCTTCTGTAAGCATGTCACCACTATGCTGGTAGCCCCTCCTCTCAAAGCCAACTATCTCCACTGAGGTTATTATCTATTAAGAGCCATAAATGAGCTCTTAATTCTTTGACTTACATTCAGTGAAAAAAACCATAAATGTGGCTGTTGAAATCCTAACCTTTGCATTTCTAATTTTGATGTATTTTTTTTGTTCCCCCCCCTCCACATACAACCTTGATACTTTACTAATAAACATAAAAAGTATTACTCTAATACATTCAAATGCATATTTCTTGGATATAAAACTACCGTTCAGTGAAATGCTAAGTTCCACTTCTCCCAGGTAACTAACATCTTGCAAATCCAATATTTGTGCTCCTGAACACATGAAGAATTACCTAATGTGTCCATTTAGGTATATTACTTTTTTGGAGTGCAAATCCATAGGAATTCTCCTATACTGTTTTTTCAACCCTACAACTTTTTTTTTTTGAAGCGTATTATGAAAGTATTTATCATAACGTGTATGTCTGTCCAAATACACATCTGTATTGCCTTAGTAGATGCATGATCTTGTTATATCTGAATGACTTAAATATTTTTGTGGCAGTGTTGCATATTGCCTGACTAATTTGTAGAAGAAAAAAGGAGAGATAATCTTGCTGCTTTTAGCAAAAAATTCAATAGAATGAGAGAGTAAGATCTAATAGTAAGGCTTTTTCTTTTTCTTAAGAACATATTCTGCAGTAAATGTACCAGCACATTTTTGAGAATTGCCATACTTTCAGCTATTCTGCATATGCCTTAAACAAATGAACTCTTTTTCATATTCAAAGCTTCCTGTTTACTTAGTAAGCAAAGCAGGGCTTTAAACTCTTAGACTGTGGTGGCTGTAACAATACTTTGCTTAATGTAAAGTGATTGTGTGAACGAACAAGGCTTTAATCTTCCAATACAGCTAGTTTTACTGTGGCTGACCAAATCTCACAAGAATTTCAGGGACATCTTGGCCACCATTCAAGCTCATGTGAGCTATTGCCCTTCCCACTTACGATCACATAACTGGCCGTTGGACAATCAGGATTTGCTTGCATACTTTCCTAATGTTAATTTTGCTTGTCCTGTTTCAAACTGTATTTTAAACAAATTTGGCAGCCACATGCAGAAGGTGGTGGCATCGTGTGTACAGCGAGGGCTCTGCAGTCTGTAAAGCACAAATGGGGCATCTTTTTAATGATGCCTGGGAGTGCCTGGCTTTCCAGTAGGACTGGTACTAACACTGTGGCAAGAGTGGGGATGGCTGCCTGGCCACCACTCGTGTGCCCCAAGGCTGTTTAGGGTGCTTGTTCCTGGTGCCAGCAGTGTGCTCGCTGGTGGGAGGAGAGGGCAAAATCTGTTGTGTGGGGAAGGGGTTGCTGGAAGCAAAGTGAATTAAGAGGGCTGTAAAAAATTGATAAAGATAGATAGGACTGTCCGTTTTTATATTCTGCCACATAAGATGGGTTTAAATGAATTTCCCTATAATTTGTCTTCAAATACCGACATTTAACTCTTAGGCTGTATAAATGAACTGGCTTTTGCTAGAGTAAAATTCATGCCCTGCGTCCAGGCTAATATGTTCACCTACTATAAACATTACTGCCTATGGTTACAACTGGAATAAAAAATTCCTTTTATATACATCATAGCTGGCAGAGACTCCTGAGACCACCACAAATCACTTCAGCCTTTTGGTGCTCTCTGACGAAATGAACTGAAATGTAAAACAGCTCCGGCTTCAGGCAGGCTGGCTCTGGAAAGCAATTAGCTTGTTAAGATCATTGTTTGTACCCTCCCATATTTCCAGGTGCTGAGCAAAGGTGTTATGAGAGCTCTCCTGATTGATTTCAACATTGGGGTTTATTAACCTTCCATTCCTTCCTAAAATGTTTTGCTTATTCTCTGGGTAGCCTTTTATTTAACGGAAAGAAAACCAACCAAACAACAACAATAATGAAGCCCTCGCAAGGCCACCCCTCATGCAAAAGAATAAGAAGGAAGAGGGGCCAGGGAGGGAAGGCAACAAAACTGAACCAAAAAAAACCCCCTTAGGGTCATAACAGGGAATAACAAAACAGTGAGTTATTTATGCAGCCATGATTGGCAAAAGTGATTGCAACATGAATTTGCCCAGAAGCAATGATTAGATCATAAAAATGTTAAGGAAATCTGTAACTCAACACCGTTTTATAGATTGAAGAAGTTTTTGTTCCCTACCTTAATTGCAGTGACTTGTTATTAAAGTATTTATTCAGAGTAATCTCTTTGGACAGCGAGCCCTTATCCCATCTGCATGCATAATTAAAAGTGAGGGGGGAGAGAGGGGAGCATAAATGGTTTACCATGCTACATGAGCAAGGGAGGGAATTACACAATGACAGGTGAAGAGCAGATTTATCTCCTGTTAGAATTTCAATGCTGCAAGCAAGGCAGGACACTGTTGCTAATATCCTTGCAAACACTGCAGTTGCTGCTTCTCCAGATTACTGTCCAAAAATTATTGCTGGTCTGTAAAAGGTCTGTAGCACTACATCTGTGGCTGTGGGGTTTTGAGCCATTGGCGCTCAAGCAAAGAGATTGGATTTGGGTATGTGGGCTTGTGAATCGGTGTCTGTGATTAAAAATGGACTATTTACTTACTTGGCTGGCTATTTATTTATTTATGAATAAACATTGGTAATGGCTGGCTTTGTTGAATATGAATGAGAGGGTTGTAGTTGTTCCAGCTGAAACAATGTCATCACCTGCCTCCTGCTGCTGTCCCTTTTCTGATGATAAAAAAATTTGGTGCAATTCTTCTTTTTCCATTCTGGATAGGAAGAAGGTTGTATTTGAACATTCATCTCTAGGCAGATTTATCATCATTAGGCGCTACTCAACCACATGGTATCTGTTTTTAAATTGAACTGTTATGGATCTAAATCAGATTTACACAGAGTAAGTTGGTATATATTTGGCTGTAACTGTTCGCAAAAGAGTGTTTTTCCCTTAACTTCTGATGTCTCACCTCTGCAGCAGCAGTACAGAGAATGCCAAGAACTTTTGAGTCTTTATCAGAAGTACCTGGCTGAGCAGCAAGAGAAGCTATCACACTCCCTTTCTGAACTCAGTGCTGCCAAGAAAAAGGAGCAGAAGGTAAGCTCTTTTTTGCCATCTCTTTTTTTTTTTATGCCCTAGTCAAAACATCTTTTTGTAACTGTGAGTGTATTATCTTACATCATAAAGTGTTGAATACTATTTTGTGATTGGTTTCCGATGAGTTCTTGCCTTAATACATGGATTGCAAGAAAACAAAGAGAAAAACCCCGACAAGTTTTGGGTCAAAAAAAATGGGTGAAATTATTGGCTATGTTGTAATGGAGTAGCAATGATGGCAACCCACACCTTTGCAAAGGAAAAAGTTAAGATGCTCTTCTGTTTTCTATTCTGTTACTTAAGCAGGAAAATAATTGCACTCACTGTAGATATAGCCTTTCACATTTTCACTGTGGCTTTTGATGATTGAAAAGGGCATTACAGATGATGTATTTAGTCAATAAGAGCTTTCTTAAGTCTGTAAAGCAGCTCATGTGATTTGAGCTATTTATAGAAGACCTGTAGTTCTATATACAGTTAAAACCAGAAAATGTTGACTAGGGATACGTGTTAAATTAAGTGGTAAAATGTTTCTCACATGTAGGCACCCAAAGCTTTGAGAACATGGTTGGTTGAGATTTTCTTCCGGTAGCTAGGTGCTCGGTTTGCATCCCTGCTGATGGCAGATCATACCCTGGAAGAGAAGACTGCCTATGCAAGTGCTCCACCCCATGTTCTTGCTTGCTGTTCTCTGATAGCAGCTTCCATCTGCAGATCTCCAGAGTCCCTCCTGCCTAAGACTATGCCTTTTTGTAGAGGTTATGCCCTTGATCCCCTCTTCTGCTGGAACAATCTTAAAGACTTATTTATAACAGGGCTAGAAGTAAAATCATCAGCACAGAGTATCCAAAAGGAGGCCTGATTCTGGCATCACAATGGTTCCCTGCTGTGAGAATTATACAGGCAGATCCTGCTTCTCAGGAGACTGGAGACTGTGCAGGAAGGAGTCTTTTAATTGTTGTCAGGATGCAGTTAGCAATACTCTGTGACTTCATTGGCATCAGGAAAGGTGGTTTTTGTCCTGATGATATGGGGTTTTTTTGGTTTGTTTTTTTTTTTTTTTCCAATATTGTTGGACATTGAGCTGTTTGCCAGGCTTTTAACCTTTTATAAACATTTCATTTCAATTCTTTTGTATTTATATTTGCCATCTCTTTTTGTGATGGCATTGAATTCAAAACAAGAATATCCTCTCAAAATGGATGATGTCTATGTTGTTGCTTGTATGGTATGGAACTTGCTGGGGATCTCCATGGAATTTAGTCCAGAGGAGTCCATGTAGTCCAACAGCACTGTGGCAGCTGTGTTTTGGGTGATGCCAACCCTTCTTTCAGGTTTTGCCCTGAATGTTTCATCTCTAGCCTTTCAACTTCAAATACATTTATCCTATAGTAGGTTAGCCCTTAGTATTGAGAGGTGTGGTGTCATCAAATCTACAGGATAAAGGCATGGAAGCAGATAATAGGAAACCTTCAGCCCACTGACTATCAAATTAGTTCAACTATCCACATTCATCTCCTCTTGTTCTTATGTCTTCCTAATCACTCTATCAGTGTATACACAGAAATGTCTTTAAAATTGTTTTCTGGTTTCATGTGCAAAGTTCTATCAAGCTCATCTTTCATTCCATTATTTCTTTTCTCTATACTTGCAGGTACTTTTGTCCACAAATGCAAATTCAGATATTATATCGAGGTTTGCCTTGACATTTCATTTATGGTTACACACTCTACAGCTCTAGCCTAGCAGGTCTGAAATTACCCCCGTCCTCTTGTTGTGTCCAAAGCTTTGTAGGCATAGATAAAAAACTGTCAAAACACGCTTCAACTAGTTTTTCTTATAGCGTGCAAGATGTTTCTGATGTTTCTAGCCTTCCTCTTCAATTTTCTCGTTCTTTGCGTTTGGCTTTATAATTTGTTACCATTTTTCACCCAAACAAGGACTTTATGCTGTTTCTCCTCACAGCTCAGAAACTGTGAAGAGGTGAGCAGGACGGCCCCACTCTGTCCCTTCTTCCCCTCACACACTCCTTCATGGGGTAGCTTTTGAAACCACTGGACTGCTTCTTGATGGGACTTAGGTGTTATTTTCACACGTTTTAATACCTGGACTGTGAGCTCTTAGTGTCCTCATGGGTCTCTCTTTGTTCCATTTGAGTGTTGTCTTAACACAGTAGTTCAGGCCGGCATTGTTCTG
This sequence comes from Picathartes gymnocephalus, assembly GCA_013390045.1. Classification (NCBI taxonomy): domain Eukaryota; kingdom Metazoa; phylum Chordata; class Aves; order Passeriformes; family Picathartidae; genus Picathartes; species Picathartes gymnocephalus. The sequence goes on along the minus strand of WEKY01027024.1, from coordinate 33,022 downwards.
TCTGCCTGATGGGGTCTGCCACAGGGGAACACAGCAGGGAGTGATTTTTGAGAGGAAAGAGTTGGAAGAGGACAGACCTAGAACACTTCACTCCTGCTCCGACTACTGCCCATGCCAGTTCCTTCTGCCCCACTTAAGCTTTTGTGCACTCCCTTTCTCTTTTAAGGTGGACTTTGGCAAGAGCAATCTTATTGCAAAGTTAGGATAACGAAAGTCTTTGTGAGTTTTGTTTGAATCCAGATCCGTTTGAAATCTTTTCCTTCTCTCTTAAATTTTGTCTGGGTGAATGAAATCTTGAATGTATCTGGGTTTAAAGCAAGGTAACTAGCTTGCTACATAGTTTTCTCTTCGTAGAACTGTCTAGGAGACATAATCAGCGTTTCCTATTTCAGGACACTGCTGATCTTACTGGGGTCTCTGTGTTTCGATGTACGAATCTGTTCCTATTTTCCCATATCTTGCAGAAACATTGGACTACGCAGCTGTACTCAGTAATGAAGCACTTCTTTGTTCTCCCTATTTGGAGCTGTTCTTTCTTGTTTCTGTTCATTTTGCCCCCTTTTTCTCACTTGTTTATTTGGAGTAATTTCTAGTGCTGCACCTGTATCTTAACGCCTCCTGCTTCTGCGTTTCATCTGCCTGTCTCCCTCATTCCTACCGTACCATAATTCGGATCATGAGCTGTCACTTTCCCCTGGGCTTAGATAGGTGTTTGGAAACATCTCCTTTCAGTGTTTAAATGCCAGGCTTTCTGTCAGAGTAAGACAGTTAACAGGTCAAGAGGACAGCAGTTACCAATCATGGATGGCATTGTTGTAAAAAGAGGTGGAGTTCTGTAGGATGTAAATGACTGCAGAATCTGTGTGCATGTGGCTGAAATGCAGCTCTGGTTTGTAGCTGTACTGAACTAATGCAGATGCTTTGGTGTTAACTTCTATTTTTGTCTGTTTTAGTATCACCTAATGATAAGCAGTAACTCTGAAACCATGTTTTCCTCTTAGCTAATATTGCTTCTTTATAATGAAAGTCAGCCCTCAAAATGTAAAGAAGCATCCTGGTAGTAGTGAAATAAAATTGCTGGGAAGATGGTGGTTAGATGATTTAAGTCAGAACTCTCATGGAGTCAATAATCAGTAACTGGTACATGGAACTTCCTTTTTTTGTGAGATAAAGTTAATTCCATTTGAAAAGATACTTAAGGTGACATGAATTGAATTATTCAAACTGGCCTTCTCAGCATTAACTCTAGGTTAATATCTCATGATGCCTCTGGTTTCATTATAGGAGTTTTAAGTACATAACTTTTTATAATAAATTCAATACCTAGAAGCCGAACTGAAATTGGTTTACCTTCTACCAACCCATAAAAAGAAGCATTAATTGTAAAGTGAATATTAAAGTGGTCACTAAAGTTGACTCAGATTCAGAGAGATAGCACTTCAGTAAAGGAAGAGCTCTACTGAAAAATAGGCTTCTGCTTTGCTGTTAATAGAAAATATCATTCATATTAAAATGTAGTTAAACTTTTCTATCAAAAATGATATTTGGATATACTTTCTGCAGCACCCAAATGTTCAGTCTCTGCTGCTTTCAGAAGCTTTACATAGACATGTAAAGAAAATTGCCCTTTTCCTAGGTAATCATGTCTGACCTAGTTTACATACTTGCTACTTCCCTGCCATCTCAAACGGTGCCAAGAATCCAGTTTGATTTGGCACATTCTGGCTGATGAATCTGTAGGTGTTCTGCAGTGTAGGGTAGGACTTGAGGCACAAAACTTGGACAGGCAGTTGAGTTTCTGCAGAACTGATGTTCTTGAGCTCTATCACCTTAAGGGAAAGATAATACCTATAGTCTTGACACTGGTTATTAATCTTAATCTTTGAATTTACAACTACAGCTGGCAGCGTTTGTTTCTTTTTTGTGGAAGATTACCAACACATCTGCTAATTCCCTTGATTCACAGAGATTCTTGTGTGTGTGTGTGAGGCTTCAGTTCTTCCTTGAGTGGAAGTAGCATGGATATGGAGTGGGATTATAGACAGAAAGGAATATCAAGAATTTATTTTCAATGGTGTATCGTCTTCCCTCTCCCTCTGTGTTCTGATATCTGCCACGTCTTTGGGGGTTTGCCAGTGGACCTCATCAACAATGAGGTTCTGTGCAATGCTAAGCACTATGCAAGCATCCTGAAAGACGTGGTGTGCTTTGGGCATATGGTAAAATCCTAACAGAATTGTCCTTTGGGAAGGCTTTTTTTTTTCAGACGTCTTTTATAATGTTGCTGTTTCTCTCGAATCACTTCTTAAAAATTGTTGAATGCAGTTGTAGTCCAAAAAAAGCCTTTATCTGCAAAAACTAGTAAGCCTTGCTTTCTTTTGATATTGGCAACTAAGATTCTTGTCCTTTTTTTTTTTT
>WEKY01027024.1:0-30589 GCA_013390045.1 Picathartes gymnocephalus | reverse complement strand
TTTTTTTTTGCCTCAATAAGGATGACTACATACTAGAGCTTCAAATTTTACTTATTTGATTTATCAGTTTTTTCCTTTGAAAAAGATACCAAAACAGTCCAATCTTCAGTAACCTTTCCTTTGTGATTGTCCCCTAACTTCCCCAGTTCCTTTTTTTTTCAGCACAGGTCACCTTTAAACACATTCTTAGCTTACTTAAAGAAAAAAAAAATCCCACATATGCAAAGGGTTTTGAATGCTATAAGGTAAACCTTTGTGATAGAATTGACTTTGTCTGTTTACCCAGCTGTATGGGAACAATGGATGAGCCCATCTGAAAGATACTTGAAAACTGGGATAATAAATAAAGAACTAATTTGACTAGGGACTCAAGGGTATTGGAATAATTTTGCAAGGCCAGACAGAGACAGTTTTAGCATGAGTAACTGTCAGGAATAGCCTTGCCTTACCTGTGTTACTTTCTGCAAATCCTCTGATCTCTCTCTGTGCCTCTCTTATCTTAAAAATGAGATAATATTTTTATCCTCATTCTTTCTGGCTTTTTTTTACTGAGAATGTCAGGTTTCGGTTGCTTTTTCATGGGTGTTCAAAGTGATTAGCAGTGATATTTCAAACATAGGGTGGTCTGGAATAGACAACCCTGTAACAGCATGAAGAAAAATAATGTTTTTTTCCTTTTACGTCTCAGATACTAGGTCATAGTTAATTTACCTGTCTTTTCTAAAAAATGTTAAAACCGAACAGGAATGCAGATGGATATAAATATTTAAGCAAAAAGGAAATACCAGTACTGCAATACCTGTGTATTGCTAGCATTCACAACAGAATTCCACCCAAAATCAATTCCCTGGAATGTGTGCCACAGTAGAACTGTTTGACTCACCCAGTTTATTTTCCTCATGTGAATGACACTGTATTCCTGGTGATAAGCATTTCACTCTCAGCTCAGTCAGTTCACTGCTTAACTGAGATCTATGCCAGTTCACTATCCCTTTGTTCTACAGTCTTTAATTAGCCTTGTCTCTAGTCTCTTTTAAGATATTTTGTTTTTTCCTTTGGTTTTCTTCAAATATGCCTCTTTCAGTTTCATCCATTTAGCATTAAAAACTGTCCCTCCTATGGAAATCTTTTTGGGTGAACAGTCATCTCTGGTGTATATTTTTCTGTTGGGGGATGAATCTGGAAAGCAGACAGTGCCTTCCTTTCCATTCTCCGAGATCAAAACATGCTCTTGGCTTTGTAGGCTTCTGATGATACTGTTATACTCGTGAAACGTCACCTCTGGATTTACATGAGAATTTAAATTTGCAGCAGAGCTGCCTGTCCTTGAGAAACACTTTGTAAACTCTTAGATCTGATATTGCAATTTCTCCAGTCTAACATTGTAGTGGCTCTTGGGAGAGTGCATTGTGGCCAGACTCACCAGCATCCTCTCACTTTGAAGTGGGAGTAAGGATTTCTTCAGTGAATTCAAGGCTGCATATGAATGCACTTGCCATCAAAGATTTTGTGTTATGCTACAGGTCTTGAGGAAGGAAACTTCTGTTCTATCCATCGCATTGTGGAGTTACCTGTTTAGCTGGTAGTCATTAGGAGTGTGAGCATACCAGCTGCCTAGCCATATGCTGGCACTGCTGTTGTATAGTCCATTTGACCTATGCACATGCCCTTTGATTCAGCAGTATTTAGCCTTTTTCAAAACTTGAGACTCTTGAAAATCAGTTTTTCGTATATTTATGTCCTTGATTCACCAGTTCCCAGTTCCTTGTCTAATTCCTCCAAGTGTGGCATGTCCTTTATTTTGTGATTAACACTACATTCCTGAACTTCAGGAAAATTGGTGCTGGCAGCTTTCAAAGCCCAGCTGAACCAGGAACCTAATGTACTTTGAAGCTTGCCTTGTCTTGGTGAGGTATAAGCCAGATAACTATCACAGTTCCCATCCAACTTGAATTTTTCTGTGACTGCTATGTATTCTCTCTTCACCAGCCTTTCAAGAGGGAGATCATCCCATGAGAACATATTTTGGTAAAAAGCGAAAATGTTTCGGGGCCAGTCCAGCAATTGGAGTCCTCTTTCTGGAAATACAAACAGTTAGAGTTGCTGTTTCTTGCTATTGAAATGAATACAGGCTGTAACTCATCTAGGATTTCATAGTCTAAATACCTTTATTCATCACAGTAGATTATAGATAGCGTGATATAAGTGATTACTATATTGAAAGATAAATTGCTTGCCATCTCTTGCCTGCAGAGCACACATTTTTGTGTGTTGATCAGGTTGTTTAATTAGAAGTGTCTTTATTTAATGAAAGCCAGGCGATTATCAGTTCAGGGCACTAAAGGTTGGTCTTTCTATGGCAGAAAGATTTTTCATGAGAGTCGAGGGTGTAATTTTCTTTCAGCTAAGAAGGTGGGAATTCGTTATCTGTCTGTACCAGGATGATTGCCTGCAGAAATATCTCTTCGAGTTAGTTCTGAATACCCTAAGATTTAGCTTGAGTCTTTCATTTTGAGCTGCAAAAAAGTTAGAACTTAAAGTTTTTCTGATGCAGTTTGCCATTTGAGGTTTGTAAGGAGTCTCCTTCTGGGATTTTATCCACCATAGGACAAATTTCTTAAGTTCTTGAGACAGCTGGACTCATCTCCTTACATAAGCAGAATGTAACTGTTGAGGTGGCATCAGCACAGACCAGGCATCGACTGCATTTACTGCAAGTATGCATACACATTGCTTGTGATTTTTGATTTATAGCGGCGTGATTACCTGTCTCTGATCCAGTGCATGCATTAAATATCATTGCGTAACAATTTTTGGTTGCCGTCTATTTATGGCAAATGCCAGAAAATGTCTGACATGTCTTTTTCACTTACAGAAACACACATTGCTCTTCATTTTGAAACTTTTCATGTATAATTTCAGATTTTGGAGCATGGGTAAACATGTCTACATGAGAAACAGCTCATGTAGACATTCAGTGCCATCATGTGCCCAGATGTAACAAAGTACCATCAATAGAAAAAGGGATATGAGTTTCTCCTGCGTATGTAAGAAAATGGTCAATCTGAAACCAAAGTATTCAAAGCTACCCACACATATGCATGGGCTCTCAGGCTTACTGAGTTACTTACTAAGATTTAGAGTACAGGAAAGCAAATTATGTCCTCTGACCTCTCTTGGAAATCTGGATTACCTTGAAGTTGGTCTCTGCCTTGAAATAAAGTAATTTCTCATTAATCTTTAATAGATGCATTTAATTCCACGTTAAATCTTTCCCCATCTGTTCTCCATAAGTGGTGGCAATTCTATTGACTGGAGCAGACCAAAAAACACCCTCAGGATGTCTTCTGTTTTCTGGTGTGTAATTTCAAAAACTCCTCTTACTCTCTGGAGCTGAGTCATGAGCATCAGTACCTTAGTTGTGCAATGCACCTGATGAAAGTCTCTGCTCTAAAACTTCAGAGGAATTTTCACAAGGAAGACCTGCTTGGTGGATTAGGGTGGAGATGGTGTCTGCTGGGAATTTAGTAAAAGCTTTTGACACTGTCTTCTGCAACACTCTCCTGGGGAAACTGGCTGTTCATAGCTTGGATGTGTGCACTGGTGACTGGGGAAAAAAAAAAATGGCTGGATGACCTGGCCAGAAGAGTGTTGGTGAATAGAATTACATTCAGCTGGGGCTGGTCATGAGTGGTGTCCCCCAGGCCTTATGCTGGGGCCAGCCCCGTTTTTTATCTTTGTTGATGATCTGAATGAGGGAATCAAGAGCTCCTTCAGTCAGTTTGAGGACAATGACGAGTTGGGTGGGAGTGTGGATCTGCTGGAGGGCAGGAAGGCTCTGCAGAGGGATCTGGACAGGCTGGATCCATGGCCTGAGGCCAGTTGTGTGAGGTCCAACCAGGACAAGTGCTGCATCCTGCCACTGGGTTACAACAACCCCAGGCAGTGCCACAGGCTGGGACAAAGTGGTCAAAAATCTGCCCAGTGGGAAAGGACCTGGAGGTGCTGCTTGTCAGTGGCTGAACGTGAGCTGGAGTGTGCCCAGGTGGCCAAGAAGGCCAATGGCACTGGGCTTGTGTCAGCAATGGTGTGGCCAGCAGGACCAGGGCAGTGCCCATCCCCCTGTGCTGGGGGCACTGGTGAGGCCACACCTACAATCTTGTGTTCAGTTTTGTTTCCTCACAGCAAGAAGGGCACTGAGGGGCTGGAGTGAGTCCAGAGAAGGAAGCAGAGCTGGGGAAGNNNNAGCAGAGCTGGGGAAGGGTCTGGAGCACAAGTGTAGGAGGAGTGGCTGAGGGAGCTGAAGGTGTTCAGACTGGAGAAGAGGAAACTCAGGGGGTACCTTCTCACACTCTGCAATGACCTGAAAGGAGGGGATCAGTCTCTTCTCCCAGGTAACAAGTGTCAGAACATGAAGAAATGACCTCAAGTTGTGCCAGGACAGGTTTAAGTTGGATATGAGAAAAAATTTCTTTGCTGAAAGAGAGGTCAATCCTTAGAACAGGCTGCCCAGGGAAGTGGTGGAGTCACCATCCCTGCAAGCATTTAGAAGATGTGCAGATATGGCAGTTGGGGACATGGTTTAGTGGTGAGCATGGCAGTGCTGGATTAATTTTTGGACTTTGTGATCTTAGAGGTCTTTTCCAGCCTAAATGGTTGTGTGCTTCTAAGAACCTTGGTCCCTTCTCTGACTAGGTCGAGGACCTACTCTTGCAGGCTGTCACTTTTATACCTCAGGAGAAAAACTTTTATTCACAGTCATATTGAGAACATCATTTTAGTCAGGAACCGTTTATGTTCATGCTTACAGAAAATGAGACTGAAAATTTTAATGGAGAACTTGTCTCATTAAGTGAGAGCACAGGACTGCAAAGGTAGTTGCCTGTGAGCAACTGAAATCACTCATCTGGATGTTAAGTGACAGCTGTGGAGACCATTTCTTTTCCTGAGATCCCTATGCCCCTCATATGAAACGCAACATTCCACAGTTAGTGTGGCTTCTTTTTGAATACTTATCCTTCAGAACTTGTTCAGCTCTGGGACTCTTTGTCATTCGTGGTTTTGGTGTATTTGAGAGTGTCCCTTGTAATTAATGTGCACATTAAGGCATGGGGTTGAAGGAGACAGAATGGTTATTTTTAGCTGTAACTTTTGCATTAAGTGTGAGCATTCTTCCTTGGAGTCCCTGGAGATTTTGAGGTTGAGAGGGATAGAGACCTGGGAGGCACAGTGGTGTTCTGGTATCAGCATACGTGTTGGAAGGACTTGCTTCTGACCAGCACTGCCAGCGCAGAAATCCTCCTATTCTGTGTTCCTGGGTGCGTGCAAACATTATGTGGATGAACACACAGACTGACTTGAAAGTAATCTCATTTTTAGCAAACCCTTTTAGCACCCGTTGAAGACAGAAACTTATGGCTGAAACATCGGCACAAGTTCAGCATTCCCACTTGAACTGTTACATATGTAAGCAAGCTTTGAATATAATAACCTCTCTGGTTGTGTGACTATAGTATTTCCAATTTTTTCTAAATCTTAATACAGACGTAAGTCCCAGATTTATTTATTTATTTATAACTTGAACATTCTGGTTAATCAGCTGATGTCAGCCTTTTGAAACATTATCTTATGCCCTTGCTGTAGATTCCAAGCTTCAGGTAAAGTCAGAGCCAGGAGTAGGTCTAGAGGCAGTCCTTTTTACTTGCAGAAGTGGGAGTTCAGACACACATTTAAAAAGGTCTTTAAATATTTAGGCCATTGTTTTTCATTTCTTCATGAGAATATCATTAAAGGGACATGAGAAGTTTTGATTAATATTTTTCATTACTTCTGCTGATTATGAGAATTCTGCATGCAATTATGCAGTTGTGACTGCTACTGTGGTCTACCCAGGTAGGTGAGGGCTGGCGAACAGATGAATTGAGATCTAATTCTGTTCTGTTACTGTATTGCCATCAGATTTAATTGCTTTGTGGATTAGTTTGTTGCTCTTTAAATAGGAGATGATGCCCAGTGTTTGTTAGAGAATGTAAGCTCAGTGAATTTAAAATGCCGTGTAAGTGCAAAGTTGAATTGTAGGTCTAGTTGTAAGATAATGTAAGGAGTGCTCAGTTAGACTGGGACTTCTCCATGCATAGGTTAATTCTTACAAAGAGATAGTCTTTTTGCTTGTGCTGTGTTAGTAGAAACAAGTACTCAACATAGAGAAAACTCCTCTGTCCACTGCTGTATGATACAAGGCAGATGCAGATATTATATGATCCATTTCATGGATGTGTTTATTCATCAGAGTGTGATGTGTTCCACATCATCTGGAACGGGGAGAGTATGTGCTTCTGTGAGTAAAATACAAGAAGACAACACTGGAGTCCTTTATTAGGTAGACACACCCCTATGCATTCTTATTATCAGTTTATTTAAGGATTTATTCTGTTATAATAGTTTATTGAAAAGACTGTGGTTGTAGTAGTGTGCTTATTTTTTAAAAAAAGTAAATGTAGAGGACTACAGATTTGCTTTATAAAAAGTATTTGAAAACTTGCAGCATTTCCCTTTCAGTGCTTTGTCAGTCAGACCATGTAACTCAATGGACACGTACATATTGGAAAGTTACTCCCTGGTTCCTTCTTTCTAATGATGAGTGACAGCAGTGTCAGTCACTCTTGGGTCCCTGTTTACATGGCAAGAGTGAAAGTGTGAGGGACCTGCAGGAAGTTACTCAAATCCAGCAGATGATTCAGTTTAGATGGGCATCTTCTTTTGGAAGCCCTTGTTATTTTTTATGAAATATCAAGATATTCTGTTTATGTTTTCATGAATGATTAGATGGCATCATCACTAAGATGATCAACACTGCACATTAAATGTACAGCCCTAAGTAATAAGCAGGAGCATGTTTTGTTCTGGTCTGGCTTGTTGATTTTCAGAAATATTATTAAGAATCTTTACATGTTGAACTGATCCTTCCTCTTAAAATTAATAGGTATTTTGAGTATTCCTTTTAGTTTGTCTTCAACCTTTTGGACTCGTAAGTCTGCACTTCTCTGTGGGAACAAATGCCAGATAGCAGGCTGTCAAACAGACCTGGGCAAAACTGGAGACATTTGTTGTTCCCTTTTAACCCTTTTTTTCCTAATAGGAGCAAGTTAAAAGGTTAAATTAAAAGATTAATGCTTCTGTTAAAATAAACATAAAATAAAAAATTTAAGGATATTACGAAAATACTTTGAAATGTCAGAAACACTGTAAAATGGAAGGCTGGTCATTTTTTAAATTATCAGAAGCCTAGGATAAACCTCTTCTTACCTTAGGTGTAATCATCAATTTTTTTTTTCTCTCTGTGTTAGTGTCCATCTTTCCATGCCATGGTTTGATGGACAGGATGACTTGAGTGAGAGCTAAAGTGGAACATTTCAGCCATCACAGTAAGATGCTCTCTTTCACAGTGATAGGGGGTAGAAAAGAAGTTCATCCTGGGATCATCTGGGAGCAAACATGGCTCAGTTACTTGGGTGGCAGATGCTGTCTGAAGTAAGAAAGATCTCAGTGTGTGTGCTAGCAGATGAGAGCTGGTGCAAGGCCAGTAAGTTGTGGTGACAACCGTCAGGGGCAGGAAGCCACTGTTCCCTTAGTGCTGGGCACAGGGCTGGGAACTGCTGCTGCCAGCACAACCATCACCATTGTGGGTCGGGAAGATTTCCTTTTTCTGATGGTTGTATTCAAGTAATGAAGATTTAGACACCTCTAACAGAAGGCTGTTCCTCCCAGAAACTGGTCCTCACGGTACAGTTTTTACATGTATTTATCTCTTTTCACAAAGGGGCAATTAAACTCCCATGAGTCTGCCAAATTTATTACATTCTGTCTACCTAAATATTTCCTGTCATTTCAGTTGAATGTGGCATTTTCCGGTTCTTTTTATCTTGCAACTGCTTAACTGTCACACGTTCTTTCTGAGCTGGCTAAATGTCGAGGGTGGAATAAATTATTACTCACATACTGTTATTTGTATAACTGTACTATTTGGATTGGGGACCAATATCCTCTTGTATTAGGTAGGCATCTGAATTTGAGTCTGAATGATGGTCACTGTTCCAAAGAAGTCACAATGTTGATGTGTTGAAGCATTTTTTTTTAAATCAGTTGGATAAAAAGCTGCTTTGAAGATAAATGCAGCATGATTAAATTAAGTATTACTTACTGATATATATTTCTTGCATAAATTTGATTTTCTATTTACATTGCTTCCTGAAAATGCCATTGTTAATAGAGTTCTGACATCTTATTTCCCTTATTGCTGTCTCAGTAGCATTTTATTTCTGATGCTTTAATAACTCAGTGTAGACTGAAAGGATAAAACTGAGGGAATTGACTGAACTAATTAGACCCTGATTTGTCTGGCTGTCCAGTGCCTGACAAACGTGTCTTTGACATAAACAGAATAAAACATTTCTGCCATTAGCCACTTACAAATATCTATTTTGGCAGAGCTTTGAAACTATTAAATTCTCAGGGCATATTGTGCTGGGTAAGGAACCAATTCAGAATTTTTCTTTAGCCATTGTGACTCCCCCTTCCTGTCTGTGTTGAAATAGAGTCATATTTAGTAGCTTCACAAAAACTCAAAAACAGTTAATGCACTTATCGCCCTAACAAACTGAGTATTTCTGAGAAAGTGGAAATATTCCCATTTCAATTTCTGGTTAATGACACACTTGAGTATGGGATCTGAAATGTCAGTCTTTGTATTTTCGAACCTGTAGAAACTTGAATAAAGCTTATACATAAGAGCAATCAACTCTGATAGCAGTAGGCTAAATATCAGTTTCTGAAAATAAATTTTATATGAATCTATTCTCCAGACAATTTGACTTTTAAATGTTTTAAAATGTGACATCTTTATATAAGTGAATATAGATGGAGGCAGGAACTATAAAAACTTGAAGTTTCCATGCATCACCTACTTTTCACTATGACCTGTTAAACAGCACAACTGGATACAATGTGGCTTTACTACTTTCCATTGCAATAATTTACTGCCCTTCTGACCTATAAACAGATAACTATTAGCATGACTTGATACTGTTAGATGTTTGGATACATTCTCAGGTGTAATTCACCGTTTTAAATATTGTATGTGTGAAAGGTTTTATAACCCAGCATTTGGAAGACGGCAGCATTACATTTCCTTGAGCAGTGTTCTGGGAGTAATGATTTGGCACTGCAGCCTTGTTACAGGGCTTCCTGAGTGAGCGTCTTCTCACCTCCTCCTAGATTGCTGTATCCTTATGTAAGGACCATTGGAAAATTCATTAAGCACCTTCCCTTTTGTCATTGCTTTCTTTGAGGGTGACTTCACTGCAATCTGCATGCAGAAAGTTTTCGGTGACCTCAGTTATTGATTTACACTTATAACTTCATTGCAGTGGGGGGTGGGGGGCAGAATTTGGGAGTGAGTGTAAGTGGCTCCTTGTCCTGCATCTGCTACTGATTCACTCTGTGACCTTTGGATAATTACTTCAACTTTCTGTGCCTAAGCTCACTATTTGTGCAGTGAGGTCAACAGTGCTTCCCACCAGCACTTGTAAAGCTTTTCAAGTTCTGTGCTTCAAAACCACAAGAACAAAGCACTGTCATGATTCATAATGGCATTACTCCCTTTGTACCAAAGTCCTCTATTGAAATAAGAACAGTTCAACTGGGGTAAGAGTGGTGAATCAAATATGTTGTCCTTTTTCTATTTTTGAGATATAAAATAGCCATAAGAAATGTTCATGCAAAATGGCAAACCATTTAAATGCCAGCAGGGTTTTTAGACTCCTCAGGTTGCTGCTTTTGAGCCCTGCTTCTCATTTTGGTCAGAAATAAGGCCCAGATCACCAGGTGGCACATGAGTTTTCAAATTTAATTAAACTGAGGGTGCAGTAGTGTGCCCAAACTGTGCCTATTCATGGAAACCAAAGGATTGGCAGGCACCAGGTACTGGTGCTGGCTAGGCAGTGAGCTAATGACCACGGAGCACTTGGTAAGGTTCATTTCGTAATTGTTCCAGTCAGTTATTTAAAAAGGTTAGGGGCATGGGAAGTAATCTTGAAGCATGTCAGCTGAAACGGATGTATCCTTTGAAGAAGAATGCATGGAAGGATCTTGCATGACTAGCTAAAGACTGTGTGTTAGTGGGACCTGAGGTGCTTAGTCCTTATTTCTTTTATGAACTTAGTTCTTAAAGCTTGTTTTAAGACATAATTGAGAAGAAGGCTCATACTAGTTAACAAATACTTTACTTGGTAAGCCAATGTAGATTAAGAATGTTTGAAGATAATCAGAAGACTTCTGATACTTAACATGTTTACTTAAAGAATACATTGTAACTTGTTTGTTACAGAAGTTTTTACCTGGATATTAACAGCAAATGGGTGAAATGGGAATATAAGACCAGAATGAGAAAAAGACAAAGGGTAGAAACAGGGAGATGACGTAGCCATGCTCTGTTGATCCTTGTGAACGATGATAATGCTATCTCAGTAGATACTCCCAGAAGAAGAATTCATTCAGGTTTTTATTTCTTGAGAGGGTCATCTTCTGAGATAGTCATTGTGAAGAATATCTGTAAGTGCATGGTAAGAGGGCTTTGTGGATATCCAGAGCTGATATTTCTCTCAAACTTGCAAGAAACTCTGTCATTTACTCTAAGGGTAAGCATGTGACTTTGCTACACAGCGGGTGTCTTCAGTTTGCCAAGTTCAGCTGCCCATCAAATATGAGATAATTTAATTTAAAAAAAGGCTTTTATGCTTTTGTGGTAAGCTTTAGAGAGAATATGGGTAGGGAATAAAATGGTTGGAAGAACAGTAAAAAGTATGCAGCATAGATCAATGAGAGGTCCTCTGTAATGACAATAATTGTTGGGAACATTTTAAAATACACTTAATCAGTATTGGGATTATAAAGATTTAATATCTGACAGGCAGAGATTCTACACAGCCATGACTGAAGAGCTTGTTTAGGCAGTGGAAGATCTCTGTTGAACTAGTGAAGATTGGGTTAGTGTCTGCCTGTGGCCCAATTTTATATCTTTAAGATTTTGGACGCATGTTGGGATTTGGTGTTGTAGTTCTGCTGCGTTACTGAATTGAAATTAGTTTTTCATACATCAGAAGCAAGCACTGCACACTTGTACTTTTACCTAAATATTAATACAAAAAAGCCCTTTCATTTCTCAAATGCTTTTAAAATGTTCTTTCTAACAAGATAATAACTGTAACCTAACAATTTTATATGCATAACCTTTTGTAGGCCAGGCAGCGTGTGCAAGCAAAAATGGCAGCTTGTAAAAAATTAGTGTGGTTGTTTGTATTGTGTTAGTGTTTAGAAGCTCAAGCTCCATTCTTTTAGGTATAGCATGAATACTAAACGAAGATACAGATTTCTGGCCCGTGCTGCAATTTTGCAGAAGCACAGCTTGATGCTCACACCTTTGTATGGGCTCTTTACTGGGCAGTCTGGTTATGTTCTGGGCAGCAGGGTCCTGAGCCTGGAAATATATACTGACAGCCAAGGGAGCTGTCAGTTTTTGTGAACTGCTGTAGTAAATTAGAAACAAAATTCAGATTTTCTGCTTTATTTGTGTCACTGCAGAGGTGCGGGAAAATGGAGGGGCCACAGTCATCCATCTTGGAGGGAGTAATTTAGGCAGGTGCTGTACATGTAAATAAAACAGAGTTCCTGTCCTGTCCAGTTTATGGTTTGGGGTGCAAGCAACAGAGAAGTGAAAGAAAAATATGTAGTGGTGATAGCAGAGATGGAAAGACAAGGATGTCCACAGAGCATATTGCCCTGTGCTTGCTGGGAGCACAGTGGTGCTCTGTGCCTGCCTGGCCATTATCTTCTAGCAGTAGTAACCAGCAGTTGTTGTTAGCCCTAGCAGGGCTTGCTATTCTGATTACAATCTTGCTTTTTTCCCCCTCAGCTTGGATTCCCATGTAATTTTAGTAATATTCTTATGGAGAACTGTTAGAGCAAGATAGGAAGCAAATGTTTTATGGCAGCTCAAATTTGTGCTGGAAAATGGCTTAAAGCATTCTCGTTTAACCTGAGCACTTAGTACAATATTTGTGGCAATCAAGAATGCAGGAAATGAGGATGCTTTGTAGCAGAGTTAATGAAGAAGATTTCAGTGTGTGCAAACCCTTGGCTGCAGTTATGCTAGCACTCAGAAGGTGCTTATTTTCCTGTCTTTTAGTAAGTCCTTCCCTGCTCAGGCAGTCTTGCAGGAGCATTTTCCGTATGTGGCAGATGAGGCACGGAGGAGAGGGCCTGTGGGAGATCACATGCTGGGTCACTGGTGAAGAAACAGGATCTTTATTTGTTGTTTGTTATCAGAAATGAATTACTTGAGGGCATGGTTGTGCCCTGCTTTGGTCAGGTACCCCGCGAACAGGCTGATATGTTGTACCACATAGTGGTATTAGCTCAGCTCGCAGGAGCAGTAGACCTGCATCAGTAATTAGTTCTTCTCAGCAAGCTTAATTAGCAGGCTCAAGCAGATACTGCACTGACATGGATACTTAACTTCTGGTTCCCGAGCCAGCTTAAGTATGTGTGCAAGAGCCAAGCGCTGTGCAGTGTGAACTTAAAGTTTTGCCATCTTTGCTTTATTTCATTTACAAAACAGACCTTAAATCTCCTTTTAAACTTCTTTCCTCAAACTTTTGTTACAGCCAGTGCCTTTAGAGGTCCTTTTTAGCTATGTGAATAAAGAATAAGTACTGCTTTAAACAAGGCCCACACATGTCTGATTAGAGAATATTACTTTTGATTAAAATCCATTGGTTAATTATTCAAACAATTTTTTGTTCCTTTTATTATTGTTTTTCAAATCAAATTCCATTTCAGTCATCTTTTTAGGCAGGAGATGATATATATAAAATGATCTTAGTGTTTATTTGAACATCCAAATGCAATAAATCTGCTCAGTATTTCAGTAGCATGCTTATTAATAGAACACATTATTCTGTTCAATATTGCATTGTCTTTAAAATTTAGCAGAGCATTAGTAGTAATGAAACCAGCCTAAATCAATATATCCCTGTTACGAGCCCATCTATGTGAATAAGAAAATTCAAAAATTTGCCTGTAGCACAATAACTAGGTGATAGTTACACAAAGAGATCTAAAAGGAAGACTTTCAGTGAACTTTTAGTTTCTAATTTAGAATCTGTGCAGATCACAATGTATTAACATTAATTTTAATAGAAATCTTTTCAGAACTAAAAACTTCCCCAGAAAATACTTCGACTGCTTAGAATTAAATTTTGGTCTCACTGTCAGTAATGACAAAGCTGCAACTCACTGGAGTAGGCTTTTACACCACATGCAATGACTAAATTGAGTATTGTGAATACAATCCAGAAAATATCACAGATATTTTCCTATTCAGTTGCAGAAATTGTGTGAAAAAACAAGTGCGCAAAGAAAAACTAAAATTAGATTTAACATTCTCAGCTTGGCAATTGCACGCTTCCATTAAATGTATGGGCCAGAATTTTTATACTTAGATGTCTAAAATTAAACCCCTGAATAAAAGACCTGATTGTAGAAAGTGCTTAAGCACAGTGTTTGTAAAGAGATGCATGCCCTAGTTCTGATGGTTTAATTTTAGTTTTCTTGGTGGGTTACTGTCACTTCGTTTAATGCAGTGTTGCCACAGAACAATGTCTGGTTCTCTTGACTTAGGCTGGTTGAGTTGAATGGCAGTGAGTGCAGGGATGTGCCCTTGCAGCACAGGTGGATGGAACTGTGTCCTAACCACCGAGTATTTACAGGTAAGGAGGCAGAGAGAAGACCATTGAAAGTCAGACCACTCCTTCCTTCTAGGAGACTCTTAAAATGTGAAGTAACCTGCTGTTGCTGTGGGGAAAAGCTGCCTTGTTTCCACTTTTGACAACCAGACTAACACTCTACGCAAGTTGATTCTCCAGTTTCTAAAAGGCAGTTTGGGGTTGCGTCTCAATGGTGTGTTTGCTAAGAATGCTTACCTACTGAACACTTGGTGGCTTTTAATGTGTTTTCTGTTGAGTATTGCTTACAATTTTTTGCATTGATTTCAGCTTGCTTAAATCCTCCAGAAATACCCACTACCCTCCAAAAATCAAATCAAAACAAAATAACCCACACCAAAAACCTCAATAAAAACCTCTCCCAAAACTTCAGAGATACTGTGGAGGAAGCAGTTGGCTCCTCTTCTGTATCATCCTCCACCCATGAAGCTGAAGATCTTCAGCAAACATTGTCTCACAGTGCTTTCTCGAGATGGGTAAGTAGTAAAGTGTTGCAGATGGGTATCTTGAGTCATGGATGGGTTGAGTGATTTACTGTTGAGATATCGGTGGAAGAGACAGATGAGTGACAGCATTCCTGCTCATGAACTTGCTAGCTCTTTCCCCTTCTTAAGATGTTGAAATGTAATGAAACTTAAACATTTTTAAACAACTTCCAGATTAAATTTTAATAGGAATGAAAAATGAACAATATTCTTACAAGTAAGAAATGGTCTTCATTATTTTTTAAAGTCCGTATCATAAGGAACAGCACCATTAATAAGAGCCTTGAGTTTTTTTATATTATGTACACTGTTCAGATAGAAATTTAACAGGGAATTTTAATGAAATGATGGCAGAAATCACATTTTTATTACATCCCTTTGCAGAATATTTCCTGCGAGACCAAGATAGAGAGAGGCCAAAATTAATGGCTTTTCATAGGAACTGAGTGATAAGTTATGGAAAGCTTATAGAGATAATAATTTTAGGCTGCTGTTTGGATAGCTAAACAGCCTTATGGAGAATTGCTGCTTAATAGACATATCATGGGAATTAAAGACATTTGGATGTTAATTTGTATACTTATTTTTGGTATAGGACCACAAAGAGAAATTCATTTTACAGATACTTTGCCTGCTGCTCTGTAGAGAGAGTGAGAGAATTCACTTATTGGATAGCTCCTGTCACTCAACCACTTAAGAGAACATGGAGAGTTGTCAGGGGGCTGCCTCTCTTTCCCTTTTTCTCCCCTCTTGTGGTTTTTAATCTGAACGTAAGAGAGCATGATAAGATCTTGCCATGGTTTTGTTCTCATTAAAAATTAAAGAAATTGTTATTTTGGGAAATGAAAGTTATGTTCAGGGAAAATAAGCACCAAAAATATTTATGAAAATCTAAGCAATCTAGCATATTATGTTGACTTAGAGTTGAGTTTGTATTGCCCACTTGGCAAATATATTTTACCATATTGCTGTACAACTATAATAATAAATGAACATATACTAAAGCCCCCATCTACTATGGCAACTGGCATTTTAAAAGCACTTCACGTGCTCAGTTTCCTGTATTTTAAATGCAGATGTTCATCCAAGTTTTAATACCAATGGGATGCCCTGTTCAAAACCTGCATTAGAGTGAAGCACAAGGTGGCAATAAACTTAATTCGGGCTTTTATCTTTCTTGGTTCCACCTCAAAGCTTTTAAATATTGCAGTTCTGAAGTGCGAATTTCTTTTGTGTTAGTCATTTCTGTGAACACCTGCGAGCGGCTGGGTTTAATTGGCCTACAGCTGGCACTGACTGTGTGTGCAGGGGCTGGGGGAGGCACTCCTGATCGGCTGCCTTCGCGGAGGGCATCATTATCTCCTCGCCTTCCTTTTCAGCTCCCCTTTTTTTTTTTTTTTTTTACCTTTTCTCTTTCTGTCTTATATGCAGGTTAGAAAGGTTTAGGGATTAGGGACCAAAAATAGAAGGGGCTCCAGCGAGATTTGATGGCTCCTGGATGAAGTAATTTCGGCAAATACATCTGCATGCATCAACACCTTATTGAACAAGTCAAGCGTGGATTTGCTAATCTTGTTAGTCAATTTGCAATACTTCTGTGGCTTTCATAGAGGTGACTGTGCCAAGGGCCAGGGAGGCTGAAGTGCACAGCAGTGGCAACAGGATAGAAGGAGGGAGTAAAGATTTCAAAAGTCCTTTCTCCATGTCAACTGTTAACAGTGTAGTGGAAGGTGTCACCTTACGTATGGCCGAAACAAAATGAGTACAGGTTTGTGTATAGACATTTTTGGTGGAATGGCTTTGCTTTAGTCATAGATGGTCTCATTTTCATTGAGACTCTCTGTATCTCAGTAACTCACTTTAAATTAGCAGACTTCTTTTTTCCCTCAGTGTCTTGTACATGTCCTTCAGCTTTGAAATAACTGTTGCTCTGCTTATAGTTGATTTTTTAAGCTGATTTTCAGAATTAGGTACTGGCATGACAAATCTTCTTATTTCATACAAGAAACTACTGCAGAGCACTTGATTAAGAGTTAAGAGGAAGTAAAAAGTTCTTTACCAGTTACTGCTTTGTAACAGATCAGTACATTGTTCTCTACCTATAGGCTTCCCTGGGCTTTACAGATGAGGCTGAATTATATAATCTTCCATTGAAACGGAATGAGGGAAGGGAGAAATGCAGCCAAATCACTTGAACTAAGCCAAAATGTCCTAAAGGTCATATTTCCCAATGCTAAGACGGAGAAAATAGCCTTTATATGGAATATATTATTTGCTACAGGAGCAAAGCTGGAGTTTTCAATCTAAATTGAAAGCTGAATCTAAATTGAAAGCTGTGAACAGCCACAAGCCTATAAATACAGCTTTTGGATTATAATAGGCATTGTAATCTTTGTGTGTCCCTTACAATTTGTAATTTGGAGACGGGTGTAGTTTGTGAATCTGGTGAGTTTGCTGCATCCTCTGCTGCAAGGTGTATTTCCATTAGGGATTCATTGAATGTGGCCTGTAAGGGCTCTTCATGCCACTGCATTTGAATCCTCTGTGCTTTGTTGCTTAATGATCTTCTGCCAGGTGAGACTTAGTCTAGAACAAAAAGATTGCTTAAATAGGCATGAAAACTAAGGAAATGCCTCTTCATTTTCCTATTAAAGCAGCACATACGTTACTCTAGCTAAATTTCTTCATTTACATGGGCCACAGTCTTATTGATGATGGACTTTGTTCCAGCAAAAGGCACGCAGGTATTATTTTTGAACAAATGGAGTTTCAAAAAACAAATGCACGCTGGATGCGAAGTGAATACTGGAGAAATAAGGTCAATTGATAAACCCTCCCAACTTTAATCTTTGGTTTTTTTCCTTGCTGCTGTTTTTCTGGCATCTCACTCCTGCTCTTTATGTCAACCTTGTGGCTTCCCTTGAAAATATTTTTCAATGCAGATGGATACTTAAAGGAAATATCATGCTACAGAGAGCATCATTGCTAAGCAGAACGGTGATGCACACTAGAAAGAAAGAAAGGGCAACTACAGACTGAGTCTGTATGGGTTACTCTGTTCAAATACATGGACAATATTGGTGAGATAATTTAGGCTACGGAGAGCTGAGTATGGGATTTTTTTCAATCTGACTTCAGTATAATGTCTCATCCTTCAAGGTTTCCATTAAACACAGTCAGTGTGACAGACTGTATGCCCAAGAAAGTGTAGCAGCACCCCCTAACTTCAATACAACTTGTTCAAGTTCCCTATTTGTGTTACCGAATTGTGTCTAATTGGAATACATTAATATAGCAGACACCTTGCCTTTGTCTAACCAGATTTAGGGCTGAGAATGAGTAGAAAGGTCTTATCTTAATGAAAATGAATTTTCTTCTGTCTGAACAGTAATGCAATAAAATGATCAACCTCCTTTTTTTAAGCTGTTAATTGCCTGCATGTGTAATGCTACCTAGTGACATTTTTAGCAGTGCCTGGCGAGGGCCCTGCTGTTGGTCAGAGATTTTCGGAGAGGGCTGAAAGATAACATTATTAGTAACAATTAAGACAAATGTTTCTTTTGTGGGTTGAAGAAGGCTCATTTAGCAAAATCTCTCAAAGGCAAGGCACTGAACATTTGCAAGACTTTATTTATTTGTAGGAAAGTAAATTGTTTGAGGGAGGGGAAGAACCAGAGTGTACATTAGATCCAGCATAGCAGCAGTCAAAGGCATTCCAGTAATGGCACCACTGCAGGCCTGAGTGCAGAGCAGTGGGATTTCATATACAGTAAAGGGCTACCTCGAATATTCTTCTTACAGTAACTGAATGCTGTAGTTCCTGAATTAATTAATCAAAGGCCCTGGACTGCAATGTCATTCTGAATAGTCAGAACATTTTCAGCTTGGTGCTTTGCTCATCAGTCTGGCAGACACTGAACTCTGTCAATCCCTATTGAAGTTGTGCCAATCTTCTCAGATGAAGCTGATTGATGTGAGCCCTTTCCTCACCATTCATTTGGACAGCCAGACTGTGTGACTAAATTCTTGGCCATCACAGACATTCAGATGAATTCATTTTGATTAGTTTTAGTTGAGACTTTGGGGAAACATGAAGACTGAATTGCTGTTCTTTTCCTCCCTTGCCCTGTGTCATTCTTGAGCTCTTCCCTTGTCCATCCACAACCATTATGCTCATGCCCGCGTGCAAGTGAATACACATGGACACATTTCTGTTGCTAGGCATTAATCCATGGGTCCAGGCAGAGTTCAAGAGCTTTTTTATACTAATTGTCTTTTACCAAACTAGTTCTCTTCTCTGTAAAACGGGATATTGGAAAACTGTGCTGTTTTCTAAGTTGCAGCATTTTAATGCTTGCTCTGTCTTCAGTGAGTTGCTTTGCTTTTTTCTTCTGCTATCTGGGACAAATTTAGTGTAAATTAAATGACCAGTTCATTTTTTTGCGCTCCATAGGCTGCAGCAAGTAATAAACAGCTTATGTAATCTCCTAATCATCAACTCAGCCAAAAAATGTCATAAAACTCTGCAGTATACAGCACCTCGCAATGATTTTTGTAGCCTGCAGAAACCGTATATTATGAATATGGTTTGCTATGGGTTTTTTTATTTAAATTGTCATTATCCTCCATTTGCAGAAAAGAGAAAGACTTTCTGTTCTTATTAGATGTTCCATTTTAAATCCATATTTATTGCCTTTCTGTGTGCTTGTTAATTCTATTTGGGGATTGTTGCTTGCTTTCATTGCATTGGAAAAATGATGTAAATATCAGAAACATTAGGGAAAAAGAATTTCTCTAGTCTTTCCTTCTCTGTCCCCCTCCCACTGAAAGTGTTCTGGGCTTCTCTCAAATTTCCAGTGTTACTTCGGTAATTCATCTTATCCTTGCATTCTCCATCTATGTGTGTAACCAAAATTTTAATCTTTGACTCTTTGCTCCTAGTGTAGGATTTTTCTCCTTCCAGATCTTTTTAAAACATTTTTGTCCAGCCTAAATAGCATGAAAGTTGGTTTCCATTGCTTCCCATGGGAGAGTTCTTTTGTGGTTTGCTATCACAAGGCATTTTTATAGCTCTTATTTCCCATTTCATCATTTCACACCCATTTTTAGTAACCTGTATAACTGTTGCCTGTTATTTGGTATTAACCTGTTAGTGCATTATGTTTTTCTTTTTAAATGTTTGTCTTTTAACTGGATCACTGGTGTTATTAGCTCTCTGTATCTTGATACATCTTAATTTTTTTTAATGGTAGTACTTTGAGAAAGCATTATAAACTACATGCTCTGTTTCAGGCTCTGTGATATGAAATACAGTGTTGAGCATTTTCTTCTGAAACCCTTTTAGAGGTAATTTTTCAGTTTTCATGGTGCTGTCATTGATGCCAGCCGTATCTCAGCTAGTCTTTCTTTGTGCAATGGATTGAAGAGAATTGATTTGAACAGAATGATAGATGCAGGCTAAAAGTTACTTTGGGGAAACTTTTTAGGGTGATCATACAGTATCAGAAGTACTTGAAATAGGTTTGTGTGCCTTCAATTATAAGGGAATACTGCCTTGAGATTCTTCTGAAGGACTTCTTTGTTAGCTCTTGGAAGGGTGATTTGCTGCTCTCTTGCAGGTGATCCTCTGCCTTGGGAAACTGGCCCTCTTAATTCTGTTCTGTGCAGTTTTTGGTTATATCTGTAGCTCACTTTACAGTTTTAAATATATGTTCAGATAAAGTGATTTGACATGGGCTTGAACTAATACTGCCGATGCTGAGTGTTCTTGACTCTTTGAAATTACTGAAAGGTGGGAGCACTCAGCTCCTCAGCACCTTTCCAAACTACTGTGTTGCTCAGATGTAAGAAATGTATTTTATATGGGCAGCAGAAACTGCCTTCTGGTGAACCTTCTTCTTTCTTTATAATTTGAGCTAAGCAATTGCACAGTGCCATTTGATGAAATTGTAGTGAATTATGTATTTTCAGGCCCAACCATTCCATGAAGGAAAACAATCTTTTAAGGTGAGTTGATAGGAGTATGAGATGCAGTACAACATTCTCTCTTCATCCAAGAGAAGTAAATCCAACACGCATTGAGGAGGAAGTGTAATGGGAATCGTTTCTGAAAAGGAATTGCAAATTCCTGCCTAATGCAAGGAGGGAGGAGAGAATCCTGGCTCTCCTTTTGTGGTGCTATAGATACTAGCAGAGAAATTCACACACAGGTTTATGGGTCATCATTGCCTGTGGTGCTCTTGCTAAGTACCTTAACAGAACAGTGTTTGTGAAAGGATACAAGTTTAAATGCTTTAGTAAACTACAGAAAGATTTAAAAGGGGGAAAACGTGGGTGTTCTAACTACCTACAGCTTTGGCACCCTGTCTGCTTGTTTAATTACTATAACACATTTGACACAGTTGAAAACTTTTGAGTTAAAATCTTTGTGTGTATTTTATATAGAATGATGTCTTATATTTTCTCCTCTGGATTGATCAGTCATTTTTATTTAGGCTTTATTGCTGTAATACAGCTGTTGGTTATTTTTCTTTTTAATGCTTAGCCCTTGCCCAAGGTGCTTTAAGGGGAGGAGGAGTAGATCAAAATAATAATTTTTCTTCTCCTAACATTAAATAGGAGTTTTTAAATGACTCGAGCCAATTTATTGCAGAGTGGATTTATTGCGGATACACTCAAAATCTATTGGATTGATTGACGATGCTGTTCTATCGACATGTCTGTTCCAAAAGAGAATGTGGGATAATAGGTTGAAGATTTGATGAATACCATTTTGTTTAGAGAAAATTATATTTTGGTCTGTTTAGTATATTTGTAATGTAGGAAAGACTTTGAAAGTTACCTTCAAAAAGTGTCTCTAGAAAGGCTTCCACTGCTGATATCAAGGCTTGTGGTAATGGAGGGTTCTGGCATTGCTCCAGTGTTGCAGCGCAGGCGCAGGCTGCTCGGCACCGCAACCTCCCTGTAAGCATCTCCCTGGGGATGGGGAGGCACTCTTGTCAGGCGGAGGACACCACCACTCTCGCATGCACAGCCAATGGAAAAAATGCTACGGAGGCCAGGAGGGGTTCTTCATATGGGTTCCCAGCGGGGTTTATTAGCTGCAGAGGTCGACGCCTACACAGCGGACCTCAACGCCCATCCACATGCTGGAAGGGGCAGGGACGAAGAACCAGGAAGGTGGAGGGAGCAGGATTTAAATAGGGGTACAGAAGGGGCAGGATCTGGCAACTGGGACCAGTAATCGAGGAGGGTAGGGGGGAGGACATAAACCAGTGGGGAAAGTGGCTAGGTAAGACAAACAGGGGAGCAAACCAGTGGGAGTATAAAGAACAGGGAACTTGCTGGACCTTAACCTTACATGGCAAACCAGGAGGAGTAGCAGCCAATGGGGCTTTAACCAATGGGGTTGCAGAACTTGGAACTTGGCCATACAAGGCAAACAAGGGGGTTGTAACTGGGGTAACTGATATCTGGGTCCTTGGTCTTTCCATGGGAGAAGCCAAAGCCTAGGAGGTGCCCTTTCAGGGCATCCACACTCCAGTTCCAGGGAGATCCCACTGCTGGAAAAACACAAGCAAAATACATTACTATGGGTTTTGTAGGCTGAAGGTTTAAAAACCCCCAACAAACGAATCTAGAACTTTAGATTGAACTTGACTTGTGTACAAGCTTGTATACGTTCCTTCCAAATATTGGTGAGTTAAAATTGTTATAATGAAAATGGTTATAAAATTCTAGATCTCTCTTTTATAAATGAGCAGCCTAGCTCACTCATTGCCCTTGTGAAGTGGAAGGTGATACTTCTTTTCAAATTCTTCCAATTTATGTAATTATTTTTGTAGGTTTTATGAAATATTACATTTTATAGTTAGTGTAATTCATGCAACTACATGGTATAATTCCTAACAGCGCATGTGAACACCTAAGATTCGCAGGGAAATAAGCTAATAGATTCCTCTTACATGGTTTTATTGAATTGATGCTTCCATCTTTACTTTGGAGGTAAAAAGAGTATTTGATTGCATGTTGAAAGTTCTTTTGCATCTTTTCCACATTAGTTTTACTTTCTGCATGAGGCCCCCAAGTTTAAATCTGATTTTAGAGCAGGCATATTCTGAGTGAAGCAAGTAAGACACGAAAAGGTTTATTTCCAATTCTGTCTTCTTTATGGTTTATGTATGGCAGAAATGAAAGGCTTCTCCCAAATGGGTTCCGTGTGAGATGTTTGTTTCAAGTGTTTTTTGACACAGCTTGCTGATTTCATGATTAAGCTTTCTGTCCCACAAGTCTGTGGCCTGGCATTCCGGCCTGCTGTGTTAAATTGGCTCCAAGCTCTCCCTTCTGTATTGAGGGGAGGAATAAGGACCAAGAGTTGTTGGCCCTTCTTTGGCCATCTCTTGGGCCACTTCCACTGTAGCCTTAATTTGAGGAGTCCCTAAGCTGTGGCTTACTCCAGCACTCACACCTTGGTCGCTGCTCAGCCTGGGGTGGGAAAGAGAAAGCCGTGGAAGAAGTGAGCTTGTGTTAGCAAGCAGAGAGCAAGATTGTTGCCCTATTTTGCATGCACCTTCAATATGCATTTAGGAATACCCATGGCTTTCTCTCTGCTCCTTGTGCATCAAAGAATGGAGATTTCAGGATAAAATAGGGTTTTCCAAGGAGAGAACAGCATCAAAGCATTATTTAGTCCTGATACCACCCTTCCAGCAATTATTGTAACCTCATTTATTTTTCTCTCAACTCTGATATGGGGACTGCAATTTTCTGTACTGAATGAAATTATGACTATTACTTTGATTATTCTACTTGGGTAATGCCACGAGTACTGTACACACAAGTGCCAACTTCTTTTTCAGTTGGAGTGTTGAATTCAGAGGTTGATATTGATGCAGTTGAACACCTACAAATTTCACTACAAAATCTGAGACTCCTAGAGTTCTAGTTAGTTGCTTTTGAATGAATTGAAATAAATTCATATTCTCTTATTAAAAGCCCAGAGAAGAAACCAAAATGCAACTCTGTATGTATGATTCTTTTTAAAAATGACGGCTAAGAAAATCCCAATTGATACATATAAGACATAGCTTTTTAATTTATTGCTCAAGCATATGCAAAGAAGGCATTAATTTTCAGTAATACAAAATTCTCGATATGTAGTGCCTGGAGCTATGGTTTTGAACCTAAATTGCATGTATTTACTAAGCCATATAGCTGTGCAATGTGGAAAATGGAAGTGCATTTCAAATGTGTGCAGGGATTGCTATTACTAAAACCAGTTGCAGTTTATAAGTGAGAAAAATAAAGCTTCAGATGGCAGATGAAGAGACACCTTTATTGACTCCATATGCTTGACTGCATGAGGTGTGTTCCTGAAAATGGGAAGCAAGTGCCATATTTTAAGGAATTTCAGAAGTCAAGCATCAAGGGGTAATAGAGTTGACCTCTAATTTCAGAAATCACAGGCTAACATTTGAGAACATTTCATTTCCAAACTTTATTTAAAGCTCTGCTTAGCACTCAGTTTTATGACAGTAAGGATTTTTGGCTGGGAGGCACATCAGTTGTACTGTTACCTACCAGATTTTTTCACTTTAACAGCAGACTCCAATGGCCTCTAGGAATGAAATGCTGCTACTTACGGACTGTGCAGTGGTGTGGCTACACTGGCCTTTGGTCCTTGGTTTCAAATGCATGGTTTTGCATCCTCTGTTCTTTTTGCCTTGAACAAAGTACACTGTACTTGTTTGATTTATTTCTAAGGGGAGATTTTTTTCATTCTGAAAGGCTTGTTGTCTCCTTGGTGTTAAAATATTTTAACTGGCATTTTTCTGTCTGCCACTTCCTAGAGTGTCCATTATCCATTGCTGGCATATGTTATTTAAAGGCTGTCTTGGAATGCTCAGTATGCCGTTCTCAGCACGGGTGCTGCTCTCCTTACAAAGGTGTTACGGAAATACAGGGTTTGGATATGTATTTAGTGTAGAATTGGTTCTACCCTCTGTTCCCTCCAGCTACAAGTAAAGTTTCAATATGAACACAGTGTTGCTCTTTCCAAGATGACTGAACTTTTGCTTTCAGTACATGTGTGTAAATTCTTAGAAAAGTACCCGTTTTCCCATTAGATGAGAAGGTTCAGTACAGGTAAGGTAAACTATGACTTTCACTTGCTCTTAACTTGGCCATGTTCTTGTGTGTCTGCTTCCATTTGTATGAATAGAAAAAGTTTTGTCAGCGTTGTAACTGCCACCGGTAAGATACACGAACACAGTGAAACATCCCTTTGCATGTTCCAAGTGATTATTAGTGTAACAAACTACCCATCATCCTTTATGAAAAATGAAGGGAGAAATTTCAATGTATTTCCTGTAAAGCAATTTTCTTTGAGTTATTCATAAATATCCATATCTGCTTTCTGAATATAGAATTTGAGCCTTATTAATACATAATACATAAATTTGTACAGGAGCAAAAGATTCTTTTACTATCTGGACTCTAAAAGTGACAGGTTTAAAGATTATTAGAAATACTGTAGATGAATATAGCTTCTATTAAAAGAAAATACAGGATAGGTATGAAAGCAAACGTGGGACAAGATTTCTAGGTAGGCTTCTTATTTTTTGTTAAAATAGACTGATAACCCTGGGAAAATTAATAAGCTTCCGGGCAGCCCAAACTTCTTTTGAGATCTTAAAAAGAAACAGCAGATTTCAAAGGTAAATGCAATTTGAGAGCAATTAACAGTTTGTTTAAAATCTAGTTAGGATAGTTAGAGGTTTGTCATCAAGTGTAAAATCATAAGTGAGCTTAGCATTATTCAACAACTCCTTTACTAGAAGTCATGGTTAGATTTCATACATACTACTTAGGTTTTTTTTCAAAGTGCAATTGTATTGTGCAGATTCCCAGACTGTTCTGTGTTTTTAGCAGTCTGCTCTCATGCTTGATAGTGCCTAAAAGTTGGAATGCAGTTTATAGTCCTGCTTGTAGTAATTTCAGATTTGGAGGAAAGAGAGACTTAGCTCTAAATACAAAGTGATTAGTGGCAAAGTCAAAAAGTTTTTTTCTACTGAATTACTCCTTTGTCAAATGGCACTTTCATTTACAGGCAGGCCGTGACACTTTTATTTACAGGCAGGCTATTTGGACAATTCAGATGAACTTGAAAACAGCCCTGATACTTCAGCACCACAAATCAGAGACTGGAAAATAAGAGGAGAGAAGGCACAGTTTTCGTGCTAAGGTTCCTACCCTGCTCTACTGCTGAGGAAATGAGCTGCCATATCTGCTGTGCCGTGACAAGATCTGGACAGGATATGTCCAGAAGACTGTGTGGGAATAGAATACAGGCACATGATGGAATGGTTTGAGCTGTGGGCCATCTATACTGTCGCATTTAATGGCATATATTCAGCATCATCGCAAGCAATAATGAGGCAGAACACAAGTATGTGAAGCAGTGCTTTTTTCTTTTTTTCCCAGAAATTAATTTCTTGTATTTTTTAATTAGACTAGTGCAGAAACACTGATTTTCCTGATAAAGGTATGGCAGCAGTGCCAAAAATATGGCAATTAAAGCATTTTTCAGTTTAGCACTGCTTACCCAAACCTGAATAAAAGAAGAAACTTTAAATGAAAGCAGGATTATTCCTGGTAGATATTTTTGCAGCAACCTTACAAAGTGAGCAGTATCAGTGTAGCTGATTGGATTTCTCTTTACATATAAAGTTACTGTTGTTTTGGATCTGGATTGCAGTTTTGATTTAATTTTTTTTCCCAGTGACTTTATATTGGCATTCAGATTGATTCTAGCTATCAATTTCAGACAGATTAATTTATGAACGATTTTTTCAAATATAAAAATTGTTCATAATTCTTTTAACTCCTTGGAACTGGTAACCAGAATAGCACTTCTGCAGCAGCCTCTCATTGGGCTGCAACTGGAGCTGTGGGTTTTCTGTTCCTCCAGAATTTGTGTCACTTCAGGTCTGAATTTTATAATACCTAATGTCTTCAGCAGTCTGTTTGTGACTGAGATTCAGAGAGGTCCTATGTATTCTTTGACCTCAGTGTCTTCATCTATAGAACAAGGAGAAGAGTGCTTAGTTACTGCCAGGAATATATAAATACCTCTAAAGGTTACAAGTTCTCTCAAAGTGCCTTGTATT
This sequence comes from Picathartes gymnocephalus, assembly GCA_013390045.1. Taxonomy (NCBI): domain Eukaryota; kingdom Metazoa; phylum Chordata; class Aves; order Passeriformes; family Picathartidae; genus Picathartes; species Picathartes gymnocephalus. The sequence continues at coordinate 4,099 of WEKY01027024.1, read as the reverse complement.
TCTGCTGATTTCATGTTAAGTAGAAAATTGTGTATATGTGTAGTGGGGGCAGTGGGGGGAGTTCAATCATCAGATGTCAAGTTTTGTTTTATTTTTGTAATGATTTGTGCAGTTGTTAATCGGCAGCTGACTCCTCAGAGGGAGCTTCAGGGAGATCATGTATTTAGAAACAATCTGGCTTCTACTATTTTTCTCTCCATTGTAGTTTTCTCTCTTTGTTCTTTTGTTCTCTATTATGAAGGACATTTGCATGAAAACAAGATTTTTGTTTCTTAAGAGTTCAACTGCTCCTGCTGCTTATTCCCCACCTGGCCATAATCTTCCATTTGTGACATCTCAATTGGTGGCTGTGCAAATGATTATGATGTCAAAGACGGGATTATGACTTCAGGTGAGAAACAAACAGCAGGAACTGGTGAACTCGGGAGAAATAGGCATCTAGATTTTTCTCTAACCATTTTCATGCTAAAAGCACAAGAAAAATGCAGACAATAGATAATGTATGCATATATAAAATAACTGATGTATAAGCCAATTGTGTCATACTAGTGAGTAACATGACAAATCTATTCTTTAAATTGCTTCAACTGTTCTTATTCTCTAGTTTCATCTACAGATAATTACATAGTATCCAATAGAATAGTATCCAAAGGCAGTGTGATTAGGTCATATTTATTTGGCTTTACCAGGTTGCAAGTCTTGTGAGAAACTTGTTTTGTTGTAGCATGAAGTCCTTAATTCTGTGATAATAAAGTTTGATAAAAAACGTAGAATCAGACTCAATGTCTGATGGACTGTTAATGAGTTAACCAGGGTGCCTGGTGACAATGTGGTTTTGGACCAGATCAAGTTGATAAAATGGAAGGTTCTTGAATTTGTCTGAGTCCTTATGTTTGGTTTTTTTCCCTCCTATTTAATATTGCACTTCCTTTGTGTTCCTGAGCAACCCCACCGCCCCCAAAAACGAATTCCCTAGAGGATTTTTGTACAGTATCTCCTTTTGGAAGTTCTTGTCTGCAGTTTGAAGTCCTTTGACAGTAAGTGGCGTGCATGGCTTTGCAGTCACTTGCCACAGTGCATTGGGGGAGTGGGAGGCAGATATTTGCTATAAAAGCTTTGCAGTTATAAGAATTACAATGCAAGGAGGGTGTGTGTGTGTGCATGTCTTCCAATACCAGCTAATGTAACTAACACCTGAGATTATCTCTTCAGTAAGTTAGTGGCGGGTTCTGAAGAGATTGCTCCACAGATGTCTTCTCCAGAGCATTAGCTCGTATGGTTCCACTGTTGGAGTTGTCACAGTCAGGGTTGCCACTTCTGCTAGCTAGTGCTACGGTCACCACACTGACAATTTTTGGTTTGGAAAAGTTTCCTCTTCTGCATTATTTCAAGAATGCCAACTTACAGGTGCATTCTGTTTTTCTTTAGAGTTATTTGATGCTTTTTTGATGTAGTTTATGAATTTAAATGGAAGAAACAGTGTTGTTCTGTAAGGATTTACTGTCCTGTGTCAGGATGACTGGTTGAAAATAGAAGGGAAGAGAGGAGTTAATAATCATGGAAATAAAGACATGGAAAATCGTCAAATCCACAGTTTTGATATTTCAAGTACTCCCAGCTTCAGAGAAAGCATGGGGAGTGTTTTTGTTGGGTTTTTTGTTTTGTTTTTGGTTTTGTGGTTTGTTTGTTTTTTTTCCAAACAGAACTGAAGTATTTATCTTCATGAACACAGTAATTAAAATTAGAAAGTTTGTAACATTTTTATTGCAGGCAATTCTAGTGGTGAGATTAACGTTAGATAATCTTATCATGAAATAACCAGGCACCCTGTGATGATCTGACACATGAGAGGCTGCACAGAGCTTCTGGTCCCCCAAGGGCTGTGATTGTTTTATGGTTTTATCTTATGATAACTGTGCTTTGGTTTTGCCCTTTTCTGAGAGTTTAATACGGTACACATTCCCTCCCACCCCCCTGTAAATTTGTAATTTAACACCACTCTAGGAAATGGCAAATCAGCATGAAACTATTAATCTTATCTCGTATCATGAGACAGACACTGATCCAAGAGATCTGATTACTTTGCTTCTGGTCATTATCCAGACTGAAAGCTGGGCTTGGGCATTTGTATCATCAACAGTTCTGCCATCAGAAAGCAAAAGATTTCAAAAACAAGGGGAAATTCTATAATCAATCCAGTTTAACATTTCATGCCAAAAATACATGTGGGACCAAACTCCTTTTACTCATCACGTAGCGATCTGCTGCGATATTTAAGCCCTCATTTCTGCCCTGCATCTACAGCTACTTTTCTTGGACATTTAAACCATAATAAAGGACTTGAGTGTCAGGCCTGAAGACTTTAAATAATCTGTAGTGATTTTAATGAGTTTAGTCACAATTGCCACAGGTTAGTCGTGCTTCATAAGTGTTTCTGAGATGGAGCTTGCAGTCAGACTCTGTACTGCCAAGTTGCTTTTTGGTCTTTTTGAGAAGGACGGAAACTGGCTCCTGTTCAGTCCAGCAGAACTGGACTAGACTGAACTGCTCTGGAAACAGCCAGCTGCATCCCCTCCCCTCCAATGAATATACTATGAACAAGAAATTCAGTTTTTATTTGTGTTGCAGTTCAGCTAATTAAAGAAAACTCATTTTAAATACCTGACTGAACCAATGTGATTTGGGTTTCTTCTTTATGCTTTTCCCTTCTTCTTTTTTTTTTCCCCTCCTACTCAGTTCTTCTGAATACTTGCGACTTCATGTCTTCTCCCCCATCAAGTTTGTGACACTTCAAAAGATATAGTTATTTAATATGTAGCTATGAGGGAGGCGCAATCTCTTTTTTTTTCTTCTTCTTCACCATTAGGATAGCACTTTCTGCTTTACAACAATATTTGGAAATTTTTTTCTTTCTTTTTTTTACTATTTACAAATCCCAAGGGACTTTAAAGATATGAAAACATGCAGTGAGAATTTCTTCTCTGCTCAGCTGGATGGTTCAAACTCTGTTCCTGGAGGGAGTGAATTTTACTGTTGACCTAATTCTGCTCCTGTTAAAGTTGGCACTGAGTGGTTTTAGAGATTTTCAGCCTCAAAGCGTTACTATTCTTTGTTGAATCCAGAGTTTAAGGAGGAGAGCTGAAGTGCAGCTCTTTCAGATGGAATAAGAAAGGCTTAAGCCTGGTAATCAGAATACATTTATTAACTAACTCTATCCAAAGAAGTGGCCTGGGAACCCAGATAGAGGGTTCAACTTTGCATTAGAATTTTGTCAGAACGTCAAAAATTTATACCTTTTGGCATTGTCGCCAGTCTCTGCTTTCTGCATCATGGGCAGTTTCTGCTTTCAGCATTTGTGCAGATTGAGTCCACAAAGTGGGGAAAAATAAACCAGAGGAAAGGTAAAATATAAAAACATAAACTTCTATGATTTACCCTGGGAAACAAAAATTCCCATCAAAAATTGATTCCCTACTTGAGAATAATTAATGTCAAATTTTGGTTGTCTTATTTATGCTATATTAATTGCTATCATGTGGGGAAGGGATTTTTCTTTTCTTATATGCCTGTTGGGATCCTGATTGGAAATGGCACAAAAGAGGTATGGAGTGCCTGCTCATCACAATAGAGCTCTTAAATTGGCACAACACCACAAAATAATGGCTCTCAATTGAAAGGAAGGTCCACATCTGCAGCTTGAAAAGACTGTAATGTAGGGGTTCACAGCTGGAAGCTGTCCTTCCATGTCCCTTTCCTACAGCTTGTAAGCAGGGCACAATGTTTTGCTATTAATGTGACACTATGATCACATGCTTAATTGTTTCACATATTTTTGTGTGCTTATGACCAAGGCCTGGCTTTGTGCAAGGATGTCCTTTCCTCTGGTTCTTGCAATCCTGAGACTTTGACAGCTTTATGAAACTGAACTCACTTTAATAAACCTGTGGGTGGGTTTTACTTGGTCTGTCTGTCCAGGCTGCAGTGCCACAGAGTGAAAGCGATTGCCTCACAAAGTCACTGCTGCCCTGGAGTAGTGAAGGGCCTTTCAATTTATTCTTGGTCATGCCTTTTTAACTTAATGTTCTTCTTCACACAAGCT